>JAMKCH010047777.1:0-73442 GCA_023653785.1 Ophioderma brevispina
CGAGAATATTGCGCCCGTACACTGCGCAGGACGGTGGTCGAAATAGTGCGTATAGATACTCTCTCCCAATCCATCCCAATGTTGTTATGGTGACCTAACTTCAAGACAATCCATGCAAGCGGGGTGCGTGGATAGCGGTCTATCTTATTTGTATATGGTGGTTCTCCTAGATATTATAAGCGCGAGCGTTAGATAGGCCCGTAGCCAAATCGAAGAAGCACGCGCACTGGTTGCGCCACGAGCCTCTCCTATACCCCACTGTATTAGCTGGAGCAAACTTTCCTCCAATAAATATTCATGAGCGAACGCGAGTGTCACTTGCGTATGTTCGCGTTGCGCGTGCACCGTAGCGCTGATTAAAACGCGACGTGACTGACGTTCACGAATGGTTTACAGCATTTACTGTTTTCCAGTCAATGCAAACAAGGAAACGCTAATGTTTTTCTTTTTAAGGTTGGGGTCTATCCAGAAGTTTGTTTTTGATTTCTTTTAAAGGAAAGTGAAAGAGTCAAACTAATTAAAAGTTGCAGGAAAAAATTTAAAGTGAAGGATATAGGAGAATTTTCAAAGTTATTCCTACTTTTTTCCAACTGGAGAATTCAACAGAAAAAGAAAAAACGGTAGTGTTCAAAGATATGAATGTCCATAATTCACGTGTTATAGTGTCTGTACGGACAGTAACGACTACAATATCCAATTTGTCCTTATTTTGTTTGTCTTGCAGGTAGGAACATCTGGACTTTTACGTTTACATGCAAAAATCGATTTTGATGATTTGGTTTATTCAGATGCAGCAAATCACTGATAGTTGAGCATGTTCGAAATTAAGGAAAGCTTGCCAAACAGTCATTGGCTTTTGTTTTTGTTGTTATGTTTCGTTTTTTTTGTGCTTTAGGGGATCAAATTTCCCCAAATGACGATCACATAATACAAATGATAGGGAGGGCGAGTGAGGGGTCTCTGATTGAGGTGAACCCAAGGGTACAATACCAACTTGAGATGGCGGCAGCGCCTGTTTTTTCTGCAATTTTTCAGTGGAGGTGAAGAGGGAAGGTACCCCCGTATTCACGGGGGAAGGTAAAGGGGTGTATTCTGAAATTAATAACAAAAGAAGTGACGTTAAAATATTAAATTCTAAATTTTTTGAGGAAGGCGTACGTGACAGTTTAAAAAAAGGAAAACGGAAGTGAAAACACCGAAATGTCTCTTTCGTGTAATAAAAAGATAATTTAGTAAATGCACGACCATGACGACAGAAACCAAGCCTGCTTGTCCATATGCATGGCCGGGTGTATAAGGACAGCAGGAAGTGATAAAAAAGTTTTTGGTTTGTCTTTCTCTTTCTCTTGTCTTTCTCTTCCTCGTTTTCTCTCCGTTTCCTTTCCTTCTTTTATTTTTGGGCGTCTTTTACAAATATATTTTAAATTTTTTAGGCCAACAACGTGCAGGGAACATGCTGATCTTTATAGGTGAAATATTTCGGCAGGTTTTCCAAGCGGGGACCAAATTTAGCCCAGTGTATTGTCTCTTTTTCCCAATTAATTTCTCTCTTGTTAAAGGGATAAGCAGCGATTGGCTCATGTCCCAAACAATTAAAAAACCATCAAAATTCTATTTTTGGTATTTTTGTTACTGATGTGCAACATAAACTGCAAAGTGGTTGGCTGCAATCGTGTATTAAAGAGAAGCAGTACTTTTATTTGATTCTGTAACTTCTATATATACGTGCGTATCAAATCCGATTAAATCAAAAAGGAATTTCCCTGGGAAATATCCCAGATTTATAAGCATAATTATAATGTTGCAACCATGCATGGCGGCAAGCTTGACCTCAAACACAAAACACTAATGATTTTGTTTATTATGTTAATGCCCTTTTCTTAAAGTGAAAAAATTAACCGTTCAAAGACAAAAACATGAATTCATTTATTTTATATTATTGATATTATTTATTTTGATTGTTGTAAAGCTATGATGAAGCTCAGTATGCATCCCAGGTAATGAGTTACAACCTATATCTTTTCTTGCATCCACTGTAAACTGATTAGAGTTGGCTATAACCCTCTTAAACTGAAAGATATAGAATTCCAAGAAAAACAACTAAATCACAAAGCGGTCTTCCATCAAGTCTATCGAGTAAAAATTGGCTTTTAATCCAACTTCAAAACAAGTCTTATAGCGGTGGGATTTCAACTTTCATGGCGCACAAATGCGCGTCATCCCTTCGCTTCCGTTCAAAAAATTAATCATCCCGGAGATTTCCTTGATTTTATATAATTATCCATTTAAAAGTTCATGTTCCTCACTATCTCCTTGATGAAGATTTTTATGTTCCCTCCTCTCGCTTACCGTTTTTATTTTCATATGCATGCCCCGTATTAGCCTCCAACCCCTCCATTCCCCTGGCGTAAATAACGAACCTCCTTACGGAAAGAGGCTTGCATGGGACACGTCCTGTCTCAAGACACTGTTATGTCTCAAAACGGGTTGGACAAGCGTGTCTATTGATACCAGTGGTATGCAACTTCTTTTTTTCTTTCCACCGTAGCTCCCCTTTACTGTTTCATTCTTCCCAATTCGTACTGTCTCGCTTGTTTATTCCTTAGGCTTTAGCTCTTCTTCATCTTCAGGGATAGGTGTGCGTCACCACTCAAATTCATCGCGTACAACACTTGAATCGCGCATGATGAATTTAGCGATGTGCGCTGTCTTAAGGCAGTGTCCACCATGGTGCTTTTGTTTTTACTCGATTTATGCTTTTTGCACCATTTAAACATCAAACTGTGTTCTATCGTTATCAACAAAGGTTATCCAATGCAGAGAAAATCCTGAGTTGTATTTTTTGCCGATGTAAAGCAGCTATTTGACCATGGAAAGTCACAAAAACACATGGTCTTACACGGCGGATTTAAGCACATACACGCTGGCAGGCGCAAGGCGCCGCATCGCGTCGGAGGTTGAATTTTTACTGCGTAAATGAGCGTGCGCGTGTTTTGCATGTACGTTTGCGCGAACGCATCTTGGAAAACGAAAAATAATATTTGAAAATGTAAACCAAAGCGGCTTAATTTAGACCAGACGCAATTTCAATTTCTTTGATTTCTGGAATTAGAGAGAAAAGATGTTTGATTCATTAGGCCATAAAGATGTCTTTTCATCACTTGCAACATACCTCAATTTTGAAGTTCAAAGCTAAAGTTATTTGAGAAAGGAGACCGATTGAAATGGCGTGAAAAGTCACTTTTTTACAAAAACACGGATTTTCTCATGTCCATTTTAAAAATTTGGTAAATTTTCGGACAAGATAACTCCAAAAGTACGAAGTAAAAGGTAAAGGTTAACTTTCCTAAGAGAGCAATCGGTCTTCCTCTAGGGGCGGTTTTCTCCAATTTTTCATTTTTCGATTTCTAACTAAAGATATTCTCCAATATATACTCAAATGTTGAAAAGGAAAGGTAAAAATCACAATTTTTGACATTTTCCTTATCTTTCGAAAAGTAAAGCGCTTATTTTCAAAAATGAAAAAAAACCGTCCCCAGACAAAATTTGTCTTGTTCTAAAAAATAACATAAGAATCATGAAAATTCAATTGTTTTTGTTATGCGTCTGAAAATTTTGGGGCAAAATCATGTTTTTAGTTATTTTTTCTCAAAATAACGAAAGTTTTACAGTAATTTGATGCCATCATCGGGTCCATCGTTCCAATTTTTTTATAGAAAAATGGATATTTTACAGACAATAAATCAAATATTATGCGAAGTGTAGAAACCAAAATAGATAATAGAAGCTCAAGGTTGACTCTACCCTTAAGCGTGCTGCGTGGCGCTTGTTAAAACGATTCGAAAATAACAGCCAGAGATATCATGCCTCACGGGTGTCCAAAACGCAGCAGGCACGGCCCTTCTGAGCGCTGGGGCGCTATAGGATTTCTGTGGTGGTTCTCATAGATAAGAAGCGAAGGTAGATGGAAACTGCGCAAAGTTGCATGCCAAACGCACCTGTTTGTTCTATGACGCAGAATGTGACGCGATGCTATTCTGCGGTGTTCTGCCCGTGTTAAACCGCCTCATGAGTTATTCAGTGTGTACCAAAAACGTACACAGAATTAGCATGAGATGAGTGGAGTCAAAGCAAACTGACGCGGCGCTCAGTCTGTGTTCAAGCCACGGGTGACGCTATCAGGGATTGCAGGAGTTGCCATATTGCCAAGCGAAATGCTTATGCGATATTAAATCGGGTTGTTTTGGATTTAAGAATAGGGGAGTTTATGCCTACTTTTATTTGTTTGATGATACAATTTGTTGTTAGAACCTGATACTACTCTGAAATTTCTTCTATAAAATCCATTAAAAGTATTAAATTATGGAAGTCTTATAAGTTGATTGATTTGAGTTATTTATATTGCCACTCGGGGCCAAAGGCCAAATTCTGAACAAAAATTACACATAAAAAAAACTAAATACAATATAAAAAACATTTTGAAAACATTAAAAAATGCACACTCGACATTACAAAAAAACAAGCATAAAAAAAAGTACATAAGATGATTGTTCCGAATTTCACTGGAAAGTATAGGCCTAGGTTTGCGTTTGGCTATTATCCTGGCTATGCCAAAATCAGTAAAATCAGTCGTTTTTAGGCAACGTATCGATTTTGGCTATTTTTTAAAGAAAAATGTGTTTGTAAAAGCTTTTTTGCAAAAGTTAATAAACAAGATAATGGTATGCACTGGTCTCTCCTTTTTCTCAAGTATAGGGAAATATGGCAAACTGGGATGACGATTTAGTTTTTTTTTTAATCGGTAGGATTATAGCCAAATCCGTATACCCAATCATATCGTTTTCAAGAATTTGACCCGGTATATCTTTGCCCGAGAAGACCTTTGATCTTCTTTCAAAGCTCATAAAAGTTTCCCCCAAAGAAGGTTTGAGTGGATTTTGGATATGTTGCGTTCCGGTTGCAGAAAATCGATCTTGCCATTTTTTCCTATAAAAAAAACAAACGACTAATACGCTATAAGTGGGCAGTCAAAAAAATAAAAAATTAAATAAAATAAAAGTTAATGTGCCTCTTGGCAATACCCCATAATCGATCTACTAAATTTCAGTTTTATCCTGAAGTCCAAAATACTAATAGTTCAGTCCAGTCGCTTATAGGTCAAACATAGCAAAGCAGCATAATGAGCTTCTGAGGCATGGGTTACCAAAAGAGGGCCTTAAACACACCATTAGTGATGCCATTCAAAAAGAATCCAAACGGGTCCTGCTGAAATTTAAAGGATAAGTCTGATTAGAATTCTCATGAGTGATTTTTCCAACTGAAAAATTGGAGAAAGAAAGAAAACAACAGTCTTCTTAGCTGTCTTCAAGATATAAATCTCCAATTGATACGTCTATCAAATAATATGGTTTCGGGCGTGCTAGAAAGTAAGGACAAAATGGTTTTATCATGTTTAAACCCCAAACCTTACATGTTAGAATTTGAACATAAGAAACTATTTTAAATATAAAATCGAAAAAATGTCTTGTTCCATACTTTCTAAACACCTCATTTAGAGTTAGTGTCTGTACGGAGTTTAAAACTGGATAAAACATACGATTTGTCATTATGAGGTTGCTTTTGATCTTATCACTTGTAGGGTATGTAAAATGAGGTTGGCCCTATTTAAGGTTTTATAGAATGGCCTTCACCCAAAAACCCCTTCTGTAAAGTGCAGCGATATTTCAACCATTTTGATGTGAGAGCTAAAACTTAATTTGTAAACCTGTATACATGGTATAGTTAGGCCCACTCTGTTAAATGGTCGACCCACCAAAATCGTGCAAGATTTTATAATCGTCCAAACCAATAAAATCGTGAAATTCGCAGGGTAAATGAGAAAAAATAGTAGCTTTCGTCCGGTACCAAACTTTTGGCCACTTCAGGTAAAATCTGGGGTTCTGGGGACGAGGCTATTAGCGACGGCCCTTTAAATAACCAAAACATGCAAATACGGCCTATATTAAATTTGGTGATTTTTTTCTTCGATTTTTAGATTTAGGAAATTTGAATATGCTTCAAAACTGGGGCTCTTAGTCTTAGTAAACTCTAGAGATAGGGATAAGGACCGTAAATACCCGTATATACGGTACTTCCCTGTGTCAGTTCCATCCATCACCCTCGGGCTCAACCATCCCGAGGCACCCATCCCCCAATTTAAAAAAAGTTTATAAAGTAGGTTTTAAAATTAACAAATTGTTTAATATAAACAATATAAAAATTATATGAATTATTTTGGTTATGTTAAACTACGACTATTATTAAACCCACATGCACTGGCAACACGTTGATTTGTTTCCGACCGCACCCCACATTTACGCTTTCGTGAACGTTGTTTTTGCGTGCATTTGTGCGTAGGGCGGAATTGCTTACTCAGTACGCACGGCGAGTTCGAAAGAAAAACCAAAAATTAGTCTGGCTGCGCTGCGTACATCAAATGCGCGGAGAGTATCCTTCTAGCGCCTTCGGCGCAATAAGATTTCTGTGGTGGTTTCTGATCAACAGAAAAGAAATCCTTTTTAGCGCCGAAGGCGCTAGTGAAAGGAGACTCTCCGGCGCGAATTTGATGTACGCAGCGAAGCCAGATAATTTGTTTTCTTTCGGAACTCGGGCCGTGCTTTACTGAATTAACAAGGGCGCGCACGCTCTTAAGTACGCTGAAAAACGTTTTGAGAGAGCGTAACAACTAAAATGTAATAATCGTACAGCCAATTATGAGCAACGGTCATTACTATAAGTATAAAGCATTACAAATCGTAGGCCTATTTAATAGCTTTTAATGACAAGGTTTTGTTTTGAATGAAGCAAAAAATGGAAGTGTACGTGCTATGTTGAAAAAGTGGTGTTAGTTGCCGTCTAGAAGAAAATCAACTCTTTTAAAACAACTGATTGTAAATAGCTTAACACATTCAAAGTCGAACATGGTTAAAATGTAACATTTTGAATGGGAGCGAAATTTACTTTTTTTTTTAATCTTCCCGGATAATAGGCCCTACAAATATTGAAAGCTTAAGAGTGTGATAGTTTTTAATAAAAAAAAATATACCATTCGCGTCAAATTTTAAATTGAGTGAAATGAGAAACAGTAAAAATATTAACCGATGATAGTTTTTTACTATCGCACAAATATAGGCAGTCAATGATGATCACTTGTCATGTTCTTTCATGCCATGGATTTTGGGTGTGCAGGAGGTATCTCTCTCGCGCAAGTAACGTGGGGAACCTTCGCTGTATGAATTTTCTCATACAAACTTGATCGAAAGTGAACTTTTCAAGTTTAATTGCAGTATTAATAGGCCCACAAGATGGTGTAAAGGCCGTTGTAAAAGGAGATGAGAGGCCTATAGTCTCCTGGAGCCATAGTCCGGGCTTCTATACGACAACGGAAAAAACGTGAAACTATGTACTGAGAGTCGTCTAAAATCGAGAGCTCTCGAGGCCTATTCATATGTTTAAGAAAGGGCAAATGTTGGCTATTCACTATTTCATGATAAGTTGGAACCAGACCTTACCGAAAACTAGTTGCTAAGACTTTATCAATCGCGATATTCGAGCCCCATTCTGCTATATTTAAAATATATAGAGGGAAAAATTCAAATTCTTAAAAGATCGGGAAAAAACACAATAGCTGTCCAACATTTTCTCATAGCACCAAACGTCAAATCGAGGAATGAACTGACTTTGGGGGATCGCTATAAGTGATTCTGAATGAAACAAAACAAAGCACAGGTGCTACAATCACTACAGCCCTTAAATTTTTTTCTTCTCTTTTTTATAATATTCCAATTTTTCGTTCCTTTATCTTTGCTTCCGCTTCCTTTCACTCCCTTTTTCTTCCCAGGCTTTTCCTTTCTGTTTCCTCCCATTTTCCTTCTATTTTCTCTTTTTTTAACGACCCCGGTTTGGACGTGGAGCACCTGTTACCATTCCTTATCTATCTAGAATATTTGAATTAAACTGTTTGACGAGATCTCTATCTCTTAAGGAATAATATCCTTTCAAAGAGAGTGACAGCACATATTGATGACGAGGCGTAGTGCCTATCAGATAGTAACTGAATCTACACCACAAATAAAAAGAAATTTACCATCAGGCACCAATAAAACGTATATATTATATTCTCTGTAGATCCAAACCGAGATGTCCAAAGCAAAACATTCCCGAATTTTTTCGCATATAGGCCTATTTTAATTTTCACCTGCCATCCATGCTTGAGCATACAGCGTGAGAATCGTGACAACCAGCTGCGTGGCCTGAACACGGACTGAGCGCAGTGTCAGTTTTGGTTTGACGCGCTCACTCTCAGTCATAAATTCATTGTGGTTACTTTTGGTACACACTGAATAACTCATGAGGCGAGGTTAAACGTCAGCATATGCATCGCGTCACATTGCTGCGTCAGGGAAACAAACAGGTGCGTTTGGCCATCGCAAATTTTGCGCGAGTTTCCGTCTTACGCTTCGCTTCTTATCTTGGCTTCTGATTATGAACTCTCTCGACTCAACAGGTAGTGATGAAAACTGCTTGACACTTGTGAAAAGGGCCATATTCATTTGCGTGTTACACAAATCGCTTTTCACTTTTACTTTACTCTAATGCTGCCGTAAAGTCTGTACGATAGTTGGGGGTGAACCTTTTCACTTCCATTTTGGATTTTGTGATAAAACACTGCCTATTCCTACGTCAGACAGACGCGTCGATTCCTATCGTAAATGTGCATTACCTGTTGGATAGGCAGAATCCGGGGCTGTGATGAGTGCTTCTTTCATTTCTTTCATCTTCTTCAAAGGCCTCTGGCACTTTTCTGTCCAATTGATTGTTTATTCCCTTTTTCTAGAAAGTGCAATAGGGTTTTTCTATTTCTGAATATGGGGTAATAAAAAGATCTCTAATAATGCTCGAGACCTTAAGGGAAAAGGAAAAAACTCTAGTTTCTGTCACATTTGCCGTAGTGGGGCCAATTTTTTACAGTTTCTACTTTTCTGGTGGGTCTGTACTAACTAACCTCCTCTTTTGACAACCACAATGGTCCTAGAACCCTACTCTTGCTTGAAAAAAGAGTGCATTTTCTTAGGGCCCATTTCAGATTGCCTTCTCAACGTGTCTATACACTTTTCAACCACCCGTGAATGGCTTGGGAAAATATTGTTGCATATGAAATAATGTCGTCTAAGTATATTAAGCATGTCCTCCCATTGTGCCGCTAAAACTTTCTCCACAAGGCGACTAAACATGCGGTGCATTAACAGAGCCGAAAGGGAGGCTTGAAATTCGAAACCCACTTCTAAGGACAACGGCTGTCTTCTTCCTCTATCTTCTTCCGCACTTCTACCAACCTGGCTAGGATCGGGAAGGAATCTTTCTTGGATCTGTTTGGTTGACCAGTCTAAAAATCAACGCAATACCTAGTTGCTCCTGTTTCCTTTAAGACCATTCGATTTTTAGAAGCCCAAGGGCTTTCAGAGGGTTTGATGATATTGGCGTTCTAGTCTATCTTGTTTGTTTCTCCTCTCAATTTTCTTTCATGTGTATGGTGGCTGACCTCACCCTTTGTGTTTTATAGGCGGGGCGTCCCCCATATCTGTTTTGTGTAACTACTTGTTCTACAAGACGCTAGGGCGATTGGAAAACCGTCTCATACTCTGTAAGACTTTGAGCAAGTTCATGTTTTTGTTCTGTATCTATTTGTTACTACACTTCTTTCATAAAGATATCTAGCCAAAATGAGTTGGTAGGCCTACGTTGGTTTGGATTCTGTGTCCCTCCCTGTTTTAATCTACTTGCGTCATTACTACAGTGTTCATTTCTACAGGATCTGGGGTGATAATTGCTTCTATCTCTGCTCAACCAACCTTCCACGTATTTTTATTCCGCAATTACACTGGCTCATTCGTTGGGTCAAAATTCTAGGGGTAATATTCTCTTGCTGCGGGTCTACCAAGGCGTTGGCCGCCCATAATGAATGCTTTTTCCACAAATGGCTATGGGGTTCTACTAAAACTCCCAGCACTGAATTTTTCTTGTTGGTAACCAATCTAGCGCTCACCTCCACCCATTTCCGCTTTCTGGAGCCTACCCGCTTTTGTGTCATGGCTACCCGTACACCCCAATACTTTCACACACATTGTGTCATCGGTCTTCGTTTGTTCTCTTTGTCGGATAATATTTCCTTCTGTCTTCTTTCCTTTAAATCAAGTGTCAATTTCCTACTCCCAAGGATCCATTTCTACAATTGTACTTCATCGAGCCGGAAGCCACCGCATCTACATTCAATCTCTGCTACCCATAGCTCAATGCTCCACCGCCATCACACCTAAATCCACAACACATTAACCTTTAACTAAAATGGTAAGGGCCGGAACATCAGCTACTTTAATTTAACTCAACGCTTTTGTAGATTGGTCTGGAATTTGGTGGCATCTTCTGCAGGACTTGTGGTTGATTATAGTCAGGCCCAACCCAGTATCCAATTAAAAATTTTACAATTCACACCCCGTTTACTCCTTCGCGTTCAGCATAAAGCCATCATTACCCTATTGACATTTGGCGAGTTTCACTTTGCCCTAGTTTGAAATAGTGGTAAATATACCGAACCTCTGCCCCTCGAGCCCTGTCACCTAATAGTTTTCCCGATGTTTTGTGTTGTCCTGCGATTTGTGGTGATGTTGCACTGGTGCCTGTGGTGCTTCGACTCTGTTTGGGCACTCTCTTGCGAAGTGTCCCACTTCTCGCGGCACACCCAAGCCTCCTCCCCGCCCGGGTGCCATCGCGCGCTGTGCCCATTTTCCTCTACCCGATTAATCAAGTAGATGGCGTACGGACAGTGTATCCATGAAGCCGTATCCTTAGCAACCACGCACCCACAGGCTAATGCTTGAAAATGATTCAATAACAAAAATGTGCGCACATGCTCCACTCTGCGCGGGTCGTTAAGCTTGTCTGCGTACTGCGCATGCGTCTTTTTATACATGTGCGTCAAGCAACTGATTGTCAACAATTTCTCTCCATGCATCATGCCATTTGTTTTAACATCAAGTAATTTAGTGAACTTTTTGCATACCAAAACCACTGGCCGAGATTGCAGACCCATAGGCCTACATTTTCTCCATTTTCATTAAGGCCTAGGCCCTACTATTTGATTGTACCATTTTAATGATCTTTTTCAGGCCTTGAAATTGTACTCGACTTTTACTTGAAGCTCTCTGCTTAAAGTATTTTTAGAACTTAGAATCATCAGAATGTCTATGTAGGCCTAATTTGTCATAATTAGAAATATATTTTACATTTTTTGTAGGCAAAACGTTGCAGGAAAACAGTGATGATTGATAGTGAAATATTTTCGGCAGGTTTTCCAACCGGGGACTAATGATTAAGGGTAGCTGGTCTCTCTTTCCCAATTAATTTCTCCTTGTTAAAGGGATAAGCAGCGCTGTGCTCATGATCCGAAAAACATTAAAAAACCATCAAAATTCTTATTTGGTATTTTTGTTAATGATGTGCTAAACAACTGCAAGTGGGGGCTTGCTTAATCGTATGTATTAAAAGAGAAGTAGAAGGCAGTACCTTTTATCTGATTCTGTAACTTCTAATGTACATGATAACTGCGTGTACAAAATTCCGACTTGAAATCAAAAAGGCATTCACTGTGATTATCCCAGATTTTAAGCATTATATTGTGCACCATGCATGGCTGCCATGATTGACCTCAAAGCACACAAACACTTCGTGATCTTTGGTTATGCTGATAATACCCTTTTCAATTATATTGATGGTTTTTAGTCTCCTACAAAAAAGTAGTTATATACTGTAGATAACATATTATCTGGTGATTTATAAGATAGAAATGCGAGTTCTATGTTTTTTATGCTCTTGCATTTTATCGTGCTTATCCCTTGTACCAAAGGGTTCGAAAGTCAAACAACTTTATAGGAAAAATTCTTGGAATCGTTTTATTTGGTTTAGGGGGAAATTCTTCTCAAAAGTGAAAAAATAACCGTTTCAAAGACAAAAAAATATGAATTTTAATTTAGTTTTATATTATTGACTATTATTTATTGGCTTATGTAAATCTCTGATGAGCTCCGCATGATCCGAGGGAATGAGTTAAACCTATATCGTTTCTTGTCACTACACTGTAAACTGATTATAGATGTCTTGGCTATATCCCCTCTTCAACATGAATATATAGACTTCAAAGAAAAAAAAAAAAAAAACACCATAAATCACAAAGCTGTTTCCCTCAAGTCTTATCGAGCTGTAAAAAATTGGCTTTAATCCCACTTCAAATACGTCGTATATAGCGGTGGGATTTTGAGGATTTCACTTTTCATGGGCGACAATGACGCGTCCTCCCTTCGCTTGTTTCAAAAAATTATATCCCCTGAGCTTCCTTGATTTTATTATAGTTATCCATTTAAAAGTTCGGTTAATCCCTCTTCTGTCGCGAAACTGTCACTCCTCCTCTCGCTTACCGTTTTTCTTTCATTATGCACGCCCCGGATTAGCTCCAACACCTCCATCCCCCGGGCGTAAATAAACGAACCTCCCTTAAAGGTCAATGGACATGGCTGAGTAGACATTTCTAATTGCTTACATTTTCGTAACTTCAAACAGTAGCCTGATCATATCGCAACACGATTTTTAAAAGTGAACATCGGGGAAAGTGTTTAAATTTCAAGGATTAAATATACCCCAAAACTGATAGTGGCATTCTCTGTTTTCGCAAACGCGTACAGATGCTGGAGTTGGATTGGACCCCGTTGTGACGTCAGAGAAACAAGTTGTAAACAAAGCTTCACATAGTGACACGTGCACATGGTTGGCCTGCATAAAGGCAGGATCAAATAAGACAACGACACGATGCATGACTTCATGACAATTTGTCATGAGACGAAAAAAAACCGTGATCTATAGCTGTATTTATCATTATTTAAACAATTATAATCAATTCAAATTTCGAAAATTTACTGTGTGTGAAACACCTGGAGTGACGACGAAGGTCTGGTCTTGTTAAGTGGACGAACAAAAACCATATCTCTTATTGTCGGTTTCTTTGTCCGGGAACGGGCATAAAGTATTCCTGTTATGATTTGGTACGGTCACCGCTGGTGAAGCCATCGACCATACAGCGCATTATAATCGTAATTTTAAGGCATCAAAATCAAGAAAAATTATGCCATAATACACGTACGACGCTATATCAGAGAAGTCAACTGTACCGGGTGTGGCGTATGCAAGAAAACTGGGCCACGCGCCACGTCCGTTCCACGATGACTGATCATGACGCGTATCGCGTATTTTTTACTCGGACGTCACTTTGGGCAGCTTGCCAGCGCATCATCACGTCATTTTGGCATATTTCCTTTGAAAAGCTTGTCCAAAACACTGATATTTGCCCAATGGTTATCAAATATACGGGTTCTCAATTCTGCCTCATGCAGATTTTACATGATACCAATACATACTAGGAATGAACCATTTTTGGTGGATTAATAAGTAGTTTAAAGCATGTCCATGGACCTTTTAAGAAAGAGGCTTGCAGGCATGACTTCTATGAGTGTCTTCTGGCTAACAAGATGCTGTCATGTCTCAAGACAACTGTTATGTATCAAAGGGTTTGCAAGATGGTCTATTGATACCAGTGTTATGCAACTTCTCTTTTTCTTTCCCCTGAGCTCCCCTTCTCTTTTACTCGTTCATTATTCCCAAGTTTCGTCCTGGCTCGCTTTGTTTATTCCTTTAGCTCTTTATCTCTTCCGGGATGGTGGTGCTGTCACCACTCAATTCATCGCGTACAAAACCCTGAATCGAGCATGATGAGATTCAGCGATGGTGCGTTGTCTTTAAGCGTGCTGCGTTGGCGCTCTGTAAAACGAATTCAAAAATAACAAGCACAGCTTCTCATGCCTCAATGCGTGCCCAAAAAAACGCGCAGGCACGGGCCCGTCTCGCGCCTTTCGGCGCTAATAGGATTTCTGTGGCGCCCACTGTGCAGCACATTGATCGGGGCTCTTTTCGCCTTCGATTATCAAGTTCTTGATATGATTTATAGACTCTCCAGGGGCCCGTTCACAAAGATTACGATCGATTGTAATCAAACGTAACTCGATCAAGCGCAAGTTTGAACTTACAATTCAAGTTTCAAACTTACGCTGATCGAGTTTACGCTCGATAATTCAAACTTAAAATTGATCGTAAGTCTTTGTGATTGAATGGCAATGATCGGTTTTTGCACAATGTATTGGTGTTGGTTTTTGATTCCACATAACCGCCCTGCCATGTTTATTCACACGACTTGACGGACGGAATGATCCCCATGGGTTCATTTTCTGTTTTCAGCTTTTGAAAGGCATTTAACTCTACCGCTACCCTGATTGCTTCATTGGCGTTTCGGGTCTGGATTGGAAAATTTTCCATCGGCAGTTCGGGATCTGTATGGCACGTTATGAAATGCTCTTTGGCCAAAGTTTCTTGCAGGAATATGGAGCACTTGGATATGCTCTTTTTACCAAGCGACGCCCACCGATGAATTGAGCCAGTTCCTGTAGGGATTCCCCTGATTTCACTTCTGTTCTTTAGCAAAGTCTGAACAACTCAGTTTGGTTTTCGTCTCAGATCTTCCCTCAGTGCACAAACCAGAGCACCATAATCATAACGATCTGCTTCATTCAAATCACATAGAATTGCATGTTGCCATTTCCCCCAATATTCCCTGCTAAATAATAGCCCTTTGCTGGTCCTCCCACCCATTCCTTTTTAGATCCATGGAATTGAACCCGCTATTCATTGGGGGAGTTAGTTTTCCCATCATCTGGTTGGTTTGATTAGGGGCTTTGTCATGTTTGTGAGTTGTCGTCTAGGTTCATTGTTTCTTTGTGTGTCTTGGGTGTTTCCTGTTATATTGTGCATATCTGATGTTGCACTATTGCACCGTACGGTATCACTCGTAGGCGTGGAAACGTACACGTCATTGTTGCACTGTGCAGGTGCCAGTGTGCTAGATTGTGCATTTTGCACATTTGTTGCACCGTTTTGCACACTTTTTGTACCACTGTAATTGGGTGTACCCATTTGCTCTGCTGTGTATTCGGGAAATGTATCTTGTTTTTCTACCCTTTTTGGAGCATTCTTTTGCTCTTTATTTACTATTTCTTTTCTCTCGTTAGCTCTGTTGGCCAACGTCTTTCTTTGTTCTTTTTGTCTTTACTTTTTACTTTTGGTCTAACTGACCCATCACCTTTCCATACTTCCTTTTTCTGACACTGTCCTTCTAATTCTAGTATCAAACGATTACTCTGTTCCAACAGGTCTTCGATTGATTGCTGTCCTGGCGTAGAACTTCTCACCTCAATCCCTGGCGGATTCGGTTGTGCCTCTGCCATCCTGGGTTTGTAATCCCGCCGCTGTTCACCAATTGTAGCGTACCTCGGCTTCGATGACTTCAAAAATAACTCAAACTTACGGCCAAAATAAAAGAATGGCTGACACAGGAAATACTGGCTATTGCCGTAAATACAAAATAGAACAATTTATTCAGGAAAGCATTCCTAATACTCACAATTACCGCTATTAAAAATAACAAGTCCGTTTTGGTCGATAAAATTCCCTAAAATTATATCAAATTGAAGTTTATGTCAGAGCACAGTATAGTCACGTCCGGTCCCGTGTCAGTCCAAATCAAAAGGCGACCTAGCCGTCCCCCTTCTCCTGTCCAAGCCCAGCCTGGTGGCGCAATCACACACATCCAAAGATTGACAGAAGGTGGCGGGGCTAAGCCAGATATCGAGTCAGCAACAGTGCGCGCCGAGTTTAATCATTGGAGTCGCCCCGGAGATATTCAGGTCACGTATCTCAATTTATCGTCAGCTACGTAAATTAATACCGCAGTCTAGCTCAATTTTGCTACGTAGCTAGCTGAATTTTGCTATATCGCTATTAGGTTGCTTTCAGACTTACCCTTGCAGGGTATGTTCAGTAACTATGCTGTTTAAAAACATGCAAAAATCTGATTTTATTAGTGTTTTTGAATTTCTGATTTAGCAATTCACTGATAGTGCCTTTAATTGATATGGTTATTCCAAGTGGATTTCAAATTTGGTTGCCAGATGCTATACAGTATTTATTTGGATTGGATAGTGATGATTGGTTGACTGGGGAATACAAAGGAGACCGCATTATTGAGTTTTTGCCAAAAAGAATACTTGTTTATTTAAAACAATTATCAACAACTAGCAATATGGAAAATGATAGTCAGCAATTAAAACCGTCTCAATTGTTAGGTGTTATCCCAATGTCGAGTGAAACCTTTGGAGAATATTTTGCCATCAATTTTGAGAATCCCCATTTTAAGTTTCTTCAATCGGGCAGTATTAATGAGTTAGACTTCGATTTCAAAATTGAATGGGGGAATGAAGCTAAACACAAGCTAAACAACCATTCACAACCCATCGACTTAGTACTTGGGATAAAATAATATTATATATTATATATAATGAGCATTTATGGACCCAGATATGATCTTAAAAGTGAAAGTTCAACTCTTGACTTAGCTCAAATAACCAGTGATCTTGATATGGGAGGGAATAAAATTATCAACTTGAAAACACCTATAGAAATAGAGAAGATGCTGCGACTGCTGGTTATACGTATCAAATTATATATCCCATATAAATGATCATAAAGTTGAAAAGTCAGGCGATACAATGACAGGAAATTTGGATATGGATAATAATAAAATTATCAATCTTTGAAACCCTACAGAATTAACAGATGCTGTAAATAAACAGGGATAAGCTGGTTCAACTGAACCTGAACTTAACTCCCCATGCCTTAGGAAGATACATAGTGGTTCCCTTGGGGATGCGCAAAGTCATATTTTTCTGTTAGAGCAAGAAAAACATTGTTTAGATGGGGATAAATTACTTGAGATTAAACAAAAAATTAAAGATGCCTCTGAAAATGAAATAAATAATCATCCACTAACAATAAGAAAAATTAACTTACTTCCAAATCCTGGTAAAGCTTTGGGTATCAATGAATTAATTAGCAGTCTTTAACAATTGATTTTGATCGAATAATTTTTTATCACGGCATGGACTTTGCTCTTTTCAGCAAGAATCTCCACCACGCACTGATAATGGTCCTTTTTAACATTTTTTAAAATTTTTACTAGCCAAACTTGGTTAACATTTAGGGACAAATAGCAGCTTTAAGATGCGGTACTGTTAGCGTTTTAACAAATAGAAATGCTATTCACAATGTAGATGTCACCCAAATGAATCATATAGCAATAAACATGCAAAAAATAAACTCTGTGGCCTATGTGGGTTCAGGGTGGCTGTTAAGTCAGGAATTCAAAGGAACGGTTTTTTGCCGTATCTCTTCTTAATTGTTGTTCCAACATATATAAAAGTATACTATTGGGAGAAGGGAAATGACTGACAAGGAATCCATATGAAAATATTTTGCCTCCCCAAATACTGTGACGGGAACTGGGGCTCAGGGGCTGCGCTCTCAACACCTAAATATCTCCACAGGCCATTCTAAAATTCCTACTTTTAGCCTGTAAACAAACACAGCTATAGCAACCCCAGAGGTCTCGTGTCCAGGGGATGGTGGACGGTATCAACCACGCGACCCCTTTCCACCCCTGGGGTGTTAACACCAACCTAACGTGTTAAGGGGTATGCTGCCGATCGAATCATCCTGTGAATTTTTCTTTAAAATTTGATATATGGTATTTTCATTGGTGCTGATTCAAAATCTAAAATAAAAATATGGGGTTACGGGCTTCGTTCTCGAGATATTTACGTTATAAAAGACGCATTTTTTGGCAAAATTTGTACACAGTTCTATGGGAAATGTGATAAATGGTGTAAAAAACAATCACAGCAAGAAAACGCTTCCGGGAATTTTTTCCTAATTTTTAATTATGTCAGGTCCCAAGCATGATTCGTCCCAAAAATCAAATTAAATTGGGGGTCACGGACTTACTTTTTTCGTTATTCAACGCAAATGTGGCAAAAAAGTGCAAAAGTCTATTTTCGTTTGTATTGTTTCTGCGAACGCGTAATTTGACTTTACGCCTCACGCATCACCTAGAGATGCGCAAGAGTATCGGTTGCGAAGAGGAGCGTATTCAGAATGCATATATCGCTGGTTCCTACGCGCTTGGTCAGAGAGGCGATGGAAGAAAGCGCAATGGCCCTTTTGTTTTTAAATTTGGCGCACATGAAATTACGCATAGATTTTTATTACGGCAATAGTTGCCTGCGGTGCGTATTCGCAGAAAACTTCCCTCGGGTCGCCGAAAAAAAGGATGATTGTGTTGTCCTTGCGAGTACGGCCCTAGAACCGATGTGCACACGATCGTTGCAGCATCCACCTTAAGGTGGCTGTGAAGTCAAATGGCCAGTTTTTAGTTTCTTTTATGTTTAACGGCATAACATGTTTTCTTTCAATATTATTTTAACAGAATCTATATATATTTATTTTTTCTCATATTTTGTTCATTGACTTTACTAAGTTACGCATTTTTGACCAAGAACAATCACATGGGGCTGAACTGCAAAGGGCGGGTAATTTCGAGTATTACGCAATACTCGCCTGTGCTATTCGGCGCGCGGGATGTAATGAGCGCATCAGAAACGCTTGATGCATCGATTCGATATGAACGCCGCACAACATGTATTTGTGTGCAATTGTAAATGGGTTTGCCACGTGAGTTGCTTTTCAAACAGAATGGGATTTAAATTTCACGAGTTAGCTCATAAATTGTTGAATTTTTGATCATAAGTATCCCTGAAGCAATTTGACTGGTGCAGACGCCGTGTGAAAGATAAGAGATGAAACGCTTGGGGTGGAGTAAGGATATAAATTTTGCTAGCGAAATGGGACAATATTTGAGACAAAAATGGCGATTTTCTCTGTGTTCACTTTCGCATAATTCGTGATTTTCGGTCTCCCCAGTTACTCGAAATATCAGTAACAGGTAAGACATGAAATGCATCGTAGAGAGCATAATCAAAATCTAGGGTCGGAATTTTTTAGTTTTTCATTTTTGGTAAAAATCGTGATTTATGTCATTTGAACAATCTCTGCGTTGTTCCAAATTGAAACACGCGGTTTTTGGCTTTTTTGGCAATAATTTGATAAATAGTTCAGAATTTGAAAAAAGGGGAAATACCACCCTAGAAATATGACTCTGTAATACAATTACGAACAAGGCACATTTTTATAAAATTTCATATTTTTTTATAGGGAACCAAAAAAAAAAATGAGTGAAAATCTCCATTTTTATGATTTTATCAAAAAACGTATTGTGGGGGAAAAAATTATCATATTTGGATTCCTTGAGTCATTCCTTCTTCAAATATGCTATACTTTTATATATGGTGGAACAACAATTAAGAGACGGCAAAAAAACAGTTCCTTGAATTCCTGATTCACAAAACCAGTCCTTTGCATTAATGAATCACAGCCCACCTTAACCAAACACAAATGTGATTAAGAGATATTCAACAAAATTTATTTAAGAGCGGCCCAAATTTTCAAACCCTAATGAATATCATAATTTGTGCTAGTGTGTCATGAATATTCAATCAATTAAACACCTTTTACCTTATGTTTACATTAAATTTAAAAGAGACAAAACAAATTACATCCGGAAAACAATGTTCTTTGGTTCAAACATAAGGGATTTCATTCAGAATCAATAAAACACACAGACAAAAATTGCTTTTTCATACAATTTAAGGTTATTTTTGACATTTACTGAATATGAAAATTGTTACAAGTTCAGGAATAATTTATCTCAACATTTTGTAAAGATTATTTAGTTTACTAATTTGGCAATGCAGGAGATTCAGAATGAGTCAACATCACTGAAATAAAAAACTATTATTGTTAATTTATGGAACAGATTCAAATCTTCAACTTAAGACACTGTATTACTGAATCTAAAATTTATACCAATAATTTTCTATTTAACCATATCAATCACCAATAATTTTAAATCGATTGATTCATTGATCAGTTATGAACTCAATTTATCTGGCCCAATTTGTCCTGCTTCATGGTTAATTAATCTCAGACCAGCTATATGGAAGCCTTAGGATGACTATACACCATTCAGGCAACTATTTTAGCAATTTGATTTAGGCGACACCGGTCACTAGAGCTTGTCCTCTAGCTCCTGAGTCAACCCTTATCATGACTTGGATTCAGCGTTATTTGGGAATAGGAGTGGTTTGTCTTACCAGCCAAACCACTCAATGGTTTGAGTGGTTTGGCCACAAGCTAGGCTATGGTTAGCCTGCTTGTGGGCTAGTGTCTCCCAACTTCGGGCGGGGACTAGCCCCGACTGAGCTGTTGTCTAAAAACAACCCAGAAGTAATATCAAAGACAGATCGAATACACCCTGCTTCAACGTGATTGGCTAAAGTTCGACGTTACAAATCCACAGCTTCATTGGCTGATCATCAAATTAGACCAATATGCTAATTAGTAACATTAAAAAAAAAAAAAAAAACAATGTGTTTCATTATACGTGAAGATACAAGCTACATTTTAGAGATTTCTACCATCTTAAAGTTATTATAAACCTTGACAAATAACACAAAATGATTACATTTATCGCAATCTACATTCAAATTTACAACATTCAAAGGCATTTACTTTACATAGAACCAACCAGTTACGAAAGTTACGACATTTTTAGAGAACAATGGTTCCAACAATTTCAGAAACGCTGCTCACGATCTTACAAAATAGTGAATTTTAGTGGTGAACATAGCACTTCAAAACTGTCATTTTCGACATTTTCTGACTGCCTATGAAGTACACAGCAAGATTCCTACTCACGGTGTAACCAGAGCTTAGGCTACTCCATGTGTACTCTTAGCTCTACTCGAGGGGTACCACTTGAGGCATTATTGATGCAGTACCTACAACTAAGTACTGGCTAAGTGATAGAGCCTGGAATATTAAAACCAAGAGGAGAAGCGCGTGTATTATGGAATAGCCCAAGCCGTAAACGTTTTCTCTCACACACAGCGAGCCATGGTTGTTGCTGGTAAGCACGGCGTGTCGTCACTGTTGAGGCGCAAAGCACCACGCATAGTAAAAATCTGTGCGTTACGCGATATGTTACCAGTGTTGCATTTCCCCAGTGTTCCATTGTGATCGGCCCTTTTCTGCAATAATTATAGCAGGGTGAGAGTTTTAAACTGGAATTATCGTCCCGTCTACGTTTTGATACTGTCGGACGACAAAAATTTAATTTCTAAACATCCAAAATCCGAAAAAATCCGATTTGGGGAAAAACTTCTAAGCGTGGTTTTAAAAGATGAAAACTTAATTAAAATTGCGAAGAGAGATTTTCTGAGTAAAGTTGATCATTAATGCAACGCCAAACACGCGCGGTAAAGTTTCGAGCGCGCGTTCAGGTCGCAATTTCATGACCAAAAAAGGGGAAATTGCGTCCGCGTTGTGCGTAGACAAAATAGGCATGCGTAATATCCATTCGCCGTAAGGCGGCATGCCGAATCAGATCATGATTGAAGGTATTTTTTCAACAAAAAATTTCATTTAACTTTTTACGCCGTAATATACTGCTATTAATCATCTCCCCTTTCTAAAGGATAATAAATTTTGAATATAACTTTTCGTGCACAAGAGCAGAAAAAAAGTTTGATGTTAAATCAACTAAATTGTCACAAACGCCATGAAAGTTCGTTGTTTCGGTCGGTTTGCAAATACAATAACAACATCTCTTCAATTGAGCTACATTATCACGACATGATACATGTTTCATGGTCATCGTCATAAAGAAGTTAGACAGGTTTGGCCATCGAAATGTCGAGCTGGAAGTATGATTATGGATCCTGCGGTGACATCGGTGATTTATACTTTCAGTTTGGAAGATAGGCCTTAGTTTTCAATCATCTTCCATCAAATTAGAAGACAGCATTATTTCATGCAGCTTTTTAACCGTATTACTGTTTGCACAGACCGCTTTACCTCTAGGGCCTATAAGAATCTTTAATATTTTGTCCAGAAATGTTCTTTTGCATTTTCCAAACACCATGTATAATTTTGCGAGTTAGGAAGCAAATTTGATGGTGTCTAGGAGGCCAGACTGACATATGTGTTCCAATTTGATACCATTATGATTACAAGTGTCTTTAATTCCCAATTTTCGTGACAAAAAAATCGGAGGAGTCCTAAACAGGGCAGACAGATACAGCCACAGACCTGAAATGAGACATTTCACATTTTCTGAACCATATAAAAAATGGTCAAATGTAAAACCCCCATTTTAGTCGGTTGGGAATACTCTCCAAAATAATTTGTTTGATTTTACGGGAAATAGTCAAAAGAAAGATGCAAACTGCATTATTATATTAAGGTGGAATTACCCTTCTGAGGTCTAAAAATAAAATCTGCAAATTAAAAGTGACAAGCCAAAAAATTAACCTTCCATTCTTTTTTTTTTTGGTCACTTTAAAAAACTCATATCTCAAAAAGTAAATGAGGTTTTGATTCTCTAAAATTCCCAAATTATTTGTGAAAATCCAAAACACTGATTAAGGGTTTGACGTGTGAGTTGTGTACGCGCAAGCTGACTGTACACCTTCAGCATTTCTTTTTGGAGCCCAGTCATGGATAAATGGAAGAATTTTAGTTTTGACTGCGAAGTATCATGCGCAGATACCGGCGAACTTAGCGCTTGTGGCGTTTATTAAAATCGCGCATCTCTACGCCGGCCTTCCTGATTTGTGCATGCGAATGTGGCGCGCATTATTCTTGACGCCCAACAAGACGCCCAATTGAAAAAAGTGTCCATTTCAGTGTTTTCGGCGTGTAATGGCAAAAGTAAGTAAGTCGTTGACCCTAATTGGTTATTTCAAAATTTTGAAGAACGAACATCGGGGACCTCAACATATTTAGGAAATTACAAAATTTATCGAGAGGTTTTTATTTGTCGGCGATCTAAACGTCAAAATTTGACTTTTCCCTATAGATTGAGTGTTTTTTAAAAACAGTGACAAAATTACCTTTTTTTGGGTTTGGCCTATAGCTCAAAAACCAAAGTCGGTGACCCCCATGTTTTTATTTCAGATTCTTAGTCAAGCACCGTTGTAAATACCAATATGTGAATTCTGGAAAAAATTTATAGAGTAAGATCGCTAACACGTCAAACCCCTTAAGGGGCCGGGGTTTTGTAAGGAAGGAAAAATAACTAGTTTTGCCCACTGCACACCAGAGAATCCCTTAAAAAGGTCGCTGGGGCTAGTGGAAATTTCTGGTTTACAAGCACTAAAAACAATGTTAGAAAATAAGGCTGGATTTCACAAATAATTGTGGGAAATGAGAGGTCGAAAGCTCATTGACTTTTTTAGATCGGAGTTTTAAAGTGGGAATAAATTACAATCGCAGCCTGGAGAAACAATTAAAGCATAAGAAATATAGGCAATTTCAATTTGCGAAGTTAATTTTCAACCATAACTTTTGAACGGAAGCTCCGCTTGTTGTTCAAACAAAAAGCAAGAGAAATGTAATTTTCTTTAATTTTAAAGGTTTATTTTTGAGCCTTATGAAGGGGTAAATCCACCTTAACATTCTGATCACGGTCCCATCTTCTACCGTGTTCCTATATAATCAGACAAAATCCAACAGAACGTTTTACAACTTTACATTGGATTTTTTGTCCACTTTACTGATTATTTGTCCACCTTGTGAAAAAAAGAACGAAAATAAGAGCAAGAAAAACG
This sequence comes from Ophioderma brevispina, assembly GCA_023653785.1. NCBI lineage: Eukaryota > Metazoa > Echinodermata > Ophiuroidea > Amphilepidida > Ophiodermatidae > Ophioderma > Ophioderma brevispina. The sequence continues at coordinate 23,811 of JAMKCH010047777.1, forward strand.
AGAACCGGAAATAAACTATAAAAAGAGGCAAGGAAAAATCCGTTAAAAAAACTGTCCTATTGGCTAATTGCATGATTAGTGTTCTGAGGGGCGTGAAGGGTAAAACGATGATTTACATTGCAAGATGAAGTTTATAACGGAGCGGCCGACGCTTTGAAAAGTCCTCTAGTATTCGAGTTACCCCTCCCCTCCGTACACCAAAACCAACAACTCCCCTTTATTGAAGATTATATGCGATTTAAGAAAATAATGGTTGTGGTTGCAAGATTTGGTGGCAGGGGGATTCTAGCCGAAAAAGCATTTTGGGCGGCAAATTCAAGCGAAAATTTTATTATTTTTATTTTTTAAAGTAAACTATTACAATCTTATTTTGTATGGTATGCCTTTGTATTGATATTATAGGTTTGATACATTGCATAAAACGGTTCAAGGTAATATTCGTTGTGGTAACCAAATCCACCACACCATAGCATCGTACATTTGTTTGTAAAGTTTATTAGTGTGAGTTTTAAATAAAAAGAAGAAAGAAACCAGAGTGAGGAAAAAAGATATAATAATAAAAACAGGAATAAAAAGCGAATAAAAGTAAAAGTAAAAAGAAAACAAATGCAAAAGAGGATAGAAGAAAAAACGAGTGGATCACTAGGGCCCACTCATGAATGAAATGTCACATTTTCGAATATTAGTTTTGTCAAAATATACAGTATTTGACAAAATGATAAATATTCTTCTTCTAAAATAAACCATTTTCAGAAGGGAATCACCAGTTCCAAGGTAATTCCAGTCCTTTTTCAAACATGGACATTTCCATTCTTTGACGAGTGATCCATGAGGTCACTCTTCGCTATTTCAAATTTTACATTAAGACGGTAGGACTTGAAAGGGTCAAATGACCCGTTTGTCTGGGGGGCATGAAGGAAAAGGGGGAACGCGTTCAAAATGGGCCCGGAAATGGAGGTGGGGCAGCAAGGTTTTGATAGAAGAAAGTGACAAAAAACCGGTACGGGGCACTAAAACTATAACCTGGAACTGAAACTGCAATTGATTACGTTTCATCCATTTTATGGATGAGATCATTAATTTATTACATCCAGACAAGCTGCTATTATGTAAAATTATCAACGGCTCCATTCAGGGACGTGGCGTAACTGTTACCATGACGAAGTAAGAGGGTAACTTTTTCTCTTGGCTCATAAATTTGGAGGTCTTTATCGAATATATGATGATGACGGGTCTCACAAAGAACCCTCCTTGTTGTATTTTAATATGTTTTATACCTCAATTTTAATATTTCAATTATCTCGCTAGGAGGGAATTTAAAACAAATATGTTATTTAGGGCCTTTTTTCTAACAGGACGATTAATTCATTTGAAATGCCGACTAAATTGATATAAAGTTACTTGATTTTGAAAACAATCATAACAGGCCAAAGGAACTACGACATTGTATAAATTTGCAGGCTTTATCATTTACGCGAAGTGCGCGAACGCAATTCCTATGTGGCTATGTTGAAACGCCTGCGTTGACACAGGCGCATATAGCGGCTCAGGACATGGAAGAGAGTGGTCGCGCTTTCAAGCGCCACATATACTGATCGCACTTTAGAGAATGATTCCTCTCGCCGAAACAAAAGTTCTTTTTCAAGCTTATAAAAAAAATCCCCAAAGTCGGATTTTGAGGATTTTGGATATGTTATAGAACATTTATTTCTGCGTCCGCTGGTATCAAAAAGTAGACGGACGATTAATTCAAGGTTAGGGGTCTAATTTAGATCTCACGCCTGGTCTAATATTATGGAAAACCAATCGATTGTCAGAAAAGAAAACTATGCTTCTAAAAAGATTCCTGCATCCCTGATGCACAAATTCCCAGATGACTCGGTTAGTTTTGCTTAGGAAAAGGAGATTATTGAGTCGTGGGTGAGATAGCATGTGGCATCAGGTGTTGTTGGTTTGTTTTCACTCACTAAGTGTGACGAACGTAAAAATACTCGGCTGTCTCAAAAATAAGCATAAGGACTTTCCAAATATGACCGATACGTAAACAAATATGGTGGTGCCCATAACTATGGTAATGAAGGGCGTATGCTCATTACTAAGACGTTTGGGCACCTAGTTTGGTTACGACGCGCCGTTTCGGAGAATCTTCGGGTCTCTGGTTTATATTTACGTCATTGGGCTAAGTCCAAGCCCCTGGGTGGACAGCAGCTATGTTTACTTGGCAGTGCTCATCCTATAGTATACTCTGCATGCCTGCTAGGTGACTGACAGGTAACCCATGTAAGCCACCAGTGGTGGAGTACCACTGCAGCTACTGCAACGGGATTAAACCTTCACAGGTACTCCCCTACCACCAGCCTTGCCCCAGTAGGCAGCAACTTTGGACCATAAAGGGGCGCCAAACATTCCATTGTTGTTTACGACTTTCTGATCATTTTCAAGCTTAGGTAACATCTTCATTTGAGTTTGAGCATCACCAAAAACAAAACCCCCTATATATGACATTTTTTGGTCACACAGATCCAACGATATAGAAAAGGGATCACCGGTTCTGCCTATACCGCGGCCTGTACAAAACTTTGTACCACAAATACGGACCGGCGCTATTGGGGTTATTCCCCGGGGGAATCAGTCTTCATAGACAATGGGTATCATCCGTGTCCAGAACCCCGTAAAAAGGGTAGTTTTTCAGGATCAGGCACGGTTACGGTACGTAACGTGAAAAGGGTCTAAAAATCCCCCAATCAAGAAAAAAGGTTTATATTTTCTAAATGAGGACTTACGCATTTAGGGCCCATATTCATTTCAGCATAAAAAAAAAATCAAAAGTGTTGCCGGAAGTCTGTACTTGCCGTCAAATCTGTGCTTTCAATTCCCCTTCAATTCCAAAATTTTCCGCGCTATAGGCGCGGTAAAGAACCCATACCATGATTTTAGTACAGGCCTATTGGTTCGAGATTGAGAAATTACGACTCCTTTTGTGATTGCCTATTTGTCGGCTATAACCAAAATTGTTCTATATAATCACTTCCACCCCTGAACGACAAGTTTTTAGCAATTAAAAACTCATAATGTATTTAAATGTCAGTCCATTTGTAGGTTTTATATTTTTCTAATTTTCTTAAAATAACTTTTGGGACATATTTGGGTGCATAATTCGCGGATTCGGCAATTTTTCAGGGAAAATGCCGATTTATTAAATCGCGCGCTGCAAAGTCGGAATAAGTGGCCGAAAATAACGTCTCTAAATGCGAATTCTCGCGAATTCTCCCGGATCCTTAGACAATATGAATTCTTGAAAACTATACCTTCAAGGTTTCCGCGACCCAACCACTTGCCGCTTACGAACTCTCCATGAACCTTTAATTTTATGATTAGGTTCAAAAATAAAACCTTTACATGCATGACCTTATTTTAACTGTTTATACGTCGAATCTGGCCTATATGCATTTTTAAAGTTTTTAACCACTTACAAATATCACAGTGTTTTTTTGTTTTATCAATTAACATGAGACAATGTGTTCGGAAAGCAAACATTGCTTGGCAGGGGTTTCGCGCTTCGCGAGAGAGAGAGAGAGAGAGAGATGAGAAAGAGCGGACACCCCCCTCCGGCGCCACTATCAAATTCGCATGAAAATGTGCGTTTGGAAAGTCAAGATTGCATGTAGCGCAAATGGCCGCTCAGCAGTCATATCGTCGACTTTTTTCGACTAGTCGTGCCGCGTCCTGGTGAATTTGTTGGATACGCCCCTGACCCAACAATGCTTCCCCCTTTAAATAAACCTTTCCTTTCCTCGATACATATCCTGGCTGAAAAATAACTTTCCCCAGAACTTTTCTGAATTACAAACACCAAGCTCAGACAAGCCTTCTGGTGTCCAAACGAATATGTTTTTGGGTTTTTACGTATAAAGGGTAATAATAGCATCAAGTACTTGCTTAGGGTAGGGAGAAAGACTAATACTTGCCTAAGGTAATGCAAATTGCCTAACTGATATTGTTATGGGCGCAAATTCCCAATCAGTAACTTGTTTATGGGTACTAATTGCGTCTGCTGATAACGTGTTAGGGGTAGCAATTCAAAGGCTTCGAAAATACGTATTTAGGGTGCTTTTTTTGTGATTGCCTTGGACCTGATGATACCCCACCATTGTCATTGAGAGTGGCCCCCCGGGGGTATTCGTGTTTTAACCACCGATTTCTAATAACACTAGATAGCTAACGCCACTCAAAAGAAAGCCGTAACCATCTTTTCCCGCAGTGCGTACTTATTTCATAACGTGGTGTACCAATTTATTGATATATTCCCTGAATTTACCTAGCGTGGTGTCCCTTTATCATATATTCAGCATTTGCATAGAACGATGTACCGTTTTCCCGGCCCACAGGTTACGGCCATGCGCGTTACGCGGGGCGTGTTTCGAATGATGACCTAATGAATATTTATAAAATTTTCAAAACACGTTCCGTGGCCGCTATTCTTCAATACTGGCGTACGCTATCTAGTGTTATAAATAGAAATCTGTGGTTTTACCGAGAACCACGCGAAAAAGGAACGAACGCAGTCCTGTGCGTATTACCGTGAAGCGTCTTAGCTAACCGCCAAACCGCAGTGGTTGCGTAAAGATTTTTGCATGGCACAAAGATCGAAGGTGCTCGCTGTGTTAAAATCCCGCCTTCCGATCACATTTGTAAAGGTTAGATTGGGCGTGGTTGTGGCCATAAATAATTTCCCCTCATTGGTTATTTGTTAATCTTTTATATAATTGTGTGTCTGATGGGGGATCATAAAAAAACCAATTATGATGAAAAAAATGTTTTCTCCCTTCTCCCTCACATGTGCCACCAAAAACATATGATTACAATTTTGGGTATAAAAATTGGATTGATTAGAGCCCGATATTAATTGGTTGTGTACTAGTTTGCAAAATCTTGGGTGAGACGCAGTCCGCGCCCAATATTTAAAACTCAAAACCGAGACCAATAAATCTTGGGCGAAAATGCATCCGATTTTGGTTTTAATAGTAGGTAGCAAAATATGAATTTATTGGCCAGTGTGGTGCTTTTAAATGTGGTCGAACCACATTTGAAGGCGTTTTTGTTCACACGTTTAAAAGACACCTTTCCAAGCCTTAAATTTCAATTGGGATCACGAGAAAAATTTGAAATTTGAAATTTTAAAAAAAAATTCTGATAACAAAATCTCAATTTTGATAGAGTAAGTGTGTGTGTGGGGGGGGGGGGGGGGGGGGGGGGGGGGGGGGGGGGGGGGGGGGGGGGGGGGAGGGGGGGGGGGGGGGGGGGAGGGGGCGGATGTTGCGATCGGGTCACCCACCTTTAATAATGAAACATTATAATTCTAAAAGATTAAAGATGTGTATTATTATAGCCCCAACTTTGCCACCAGAGCTTTTGGAGATTTTTTTCCAAAATAATATCTAATACAGGAATAGGCCCATTAACAATCGCCCCCAGCATAGCACCACTACGGACGTACTGCCTTTGGATGATTAAAAAATGGTGTATCAAGCCTTAAAATTTTAGGGTAAATATGTGGTATTTATATTAGGAGCATGATGATGATGAGGATATTTACGGACCGACCCACGTGTGTTTATTTTTTTGTGAAATTCAATGTCCTGTTTTCATGTACAAACAGTAAATTTATTACTGGATGCTATACAACTCCCAGTTAAGAGCAAAAGCGGCATATAACTTTGAATAATGGCTGCTAATATAAACCAGTTATCTACTTCTCCGTAAAAACGGAAAATATACGGGTATTTCCGTAATCCAGCCATTTTTTTTTGTTTTTTATACAGTTTTAAAAAACGCTGTTGACAAAATGGTTTTGGTCTTGATTTTGGAAGTGTATTTTTATGTTAACATTTTTCAGGCCTATTGATTCTAAATTTTTTTTAAAACTGTCGCTCTTATTCATTTTAATAATGTCAATATCAAATTATACTATTGTGAATTGCAAATAGCAGAATGTGCAGTAAAAAAATGTAAATTTTCACTGTATTTACAGTCATCCATTCGTCAACAAAATAAGGCTAATGCAAATTTTACAGGTTTTGATTGTAGATTTTTACAACAAACTGTAAATTTTACGGGTACACACAATGTAAAAAAAAAGTTTCTACATAGTGGGCGTCAGTGTGTTTTTTTTAATCTATACCTTTTTTCAAAACTCTGTAATAACTTAAACGCATACCTTTTAGTGTTTTTATGATTTAATTCTTTTTCAATATACTGACGCTTTTAACGTATTTTGTTGGTAAAATGGACGTCTGTATACTGTAACATTTACCTTTGTTTCAAACAGTGCATGTCGCTAAATCCCGGTCCTTTCTATATACTGAGGACTCAACTTGCCGAGTGTTTTTGTGCTTTACACCTTTATAGAGGATTGTTTGACCTAACTTCGTTTGTACTTTTCTTCATATCACTTTCCCTATCCAAACGGAAAATTAGATCGCTGGCCCGACTCTAGACAAGAAAATACCACTATTATGTGAAACGCATGTCGACGACCCAGACTGAAAGCCGGGTGGCCTTGCACAATCACAGCTGTCTCTACGTGTGAACTCTATATTCATTTATAAGTATCATAAAAATAAAACAGTCGATGCTTTTTTTGTCGACATGCAAAATTCAAAGGCGCCAGCATCATGAAAAGGAGAAAAAGTACGATGTTGTGCGGGTGTCGACCACAGAGACGCCCCGGTTTGCAAGTTTACGACGCATGAAGACGCTGCCAACGCATACCTAACGAAAGATTCCGAGACCCGTAAATGCAATTTGCTAACATTTACGAATACCCCCCCAATAGAGCTCGTCGTCCATGCCGGACAAACACTGGCGGCCCAGACCGGGATCTCTTTTTTCTATATCTGTGCACAGAGCTCAAAGCTCATTGCAGGGGATACCCACGCAGGTAACTCCCGCATGGGGTACTAGTGGCTAGGCTCCTACTGCGTGTGTTACCTAATATTGATTACCTCCCCCACTTTTGCGGCCGGCGTATGTGGATACCCATTCGGGTTGGTACTCCATGGCTACTTAACAGCTACTTTCACAGGTACTACTCCATGAAGAAATGTTGTGTAAATACTGTTTTTGCTAAGGTTCTGCCAAACCTTCTGGATACAATATTCAACTTGGAGTACAAAATATGAGGTAAGATAGCGAAACAGGACAGTAAACATGGCAACAAAAAGCTCTTTAATTTGGCAATCTAACCGAATAATTCGGCGGCGAACTACGAATTAATGACAGAATTTTGGCTAATTTCTTTAAAAATACTCAACCAAATCAATCATCGCAGCTTGAACCTATAAAAATGGGGATCTCACACGATCTGATCATCCCTAGAAGTTCCAAAATGCAGCACCATCAAGAACAATCAAAGTAGTGCAAGCCTAGCCTAGCTTCAGGCCTAGACTAGGTTTAGTACCAAATCCAAAAATGGTGTCCCGTTACAATACGTATTTTTTTAGAAAATCATAAAAACTGGCGATTTTCACACGCATTTTTTACTCTATAACAAAAATATAGAAATGTTTATAAAAATGTGCCTTGTTCGTTTTTTGTCATTCCAGAGTCATAGTTCCTATGGTCGGTATTTCCCCCTTTTTCAAATTCTGCACTATTTATCAATTATTTTCCAAAAATGCCAAAATCCCGCGTTTTTCAATTTGGAACAACGCCAAGATTGTTTCAAAGTTGACATAAACACGATTTTTAACCAAACATGACAACGAAAAAATACCGACTCCTAATTTGATATGCTCAATACGATGCATTTCCTTTCTTACCTGTTGCTGATGGATTTCGAGTAACCTGGGGAACCGAAAATCCGAATTATCGCCGCAAATTACACCATGTAAATCGCCATTTTTGTCCAAATATTGTCCCGTTTCGCTACAAAATATAGCCTATTCCAAAACACAAGCGTTTTCGGCTCTATTCTTCCACACTGCTTCTGCACCAGGTCAAATTACTTCATCTTGGATACTTATTATCAAAAATTCAACAATTTAGTGAGGCTCAAATCGTGAAATTAAAATCCCATTCTGTTTGCAAAAAGCATCTCACGTGGGCAACCATTTTTACAAGCACGAAAGCCGTTTTGTGCCGTATGACCTTTGACATTAAGGTAAAGACGCGCCATTGCGCGCGTCCAAACCCTCGGCACTTTTAGTGGAATAGACTTATCCATTATTATTTTCACGTTATGCTATTTAAACTGAATCTTTTTCGTAATGAGTAGACTCATGGGTAATTTAGCTTTGATATTCTTGTGCAAAACACGCTGAATTTTACTTCTATAAAAATATAATACTCTCGGAACGATTTCAAAGTGGAAATCGCTTTGTTTTGTGACACGTTATTTTCAGAAAAGTAAAAATGGTCATCGTGATCGAATTTTCAACACAAATTAGTCCCCCCATTTTAAAACGTGAGGGTGCCATTCTGATATTTGAACACAAATTAAGATCTCATCTATATTTTGTTACCTTAAAGTTTCAATGAACCTAACCCGGTAGATATTTTGCCTCGCGAAACGTTTCATGCCTTGCATGGCATCGGGCTTGGCAAGATTCCTATCTCGCCAGTCGACTCTGATCTGAACTCGGATTTGATAGGGACCTATTTTTAAAATAATTATATCAACATTAAAAAGATCAACAATGCATTTTTACTAAGGCCCTGGCCGGCTCTGTATGACAACATCAACACAACTTATGTTTCGGGAAAATAACATGAAAACCATGTTTAGTGTAAATGTGAATGCAATTTTTGAAGCGGAATCCATAGGCCCCTAAGTGTAACACAACTTTTATAAGAAGGGGCGATGCATCTGTAGGCCTATAGAGGCAGTGACTATAGGTCTATATAACTAACCATTCAAAGGATTATTTACAAAAAAATGTGTATTCACGGTTCCCGGCGCACAATGTCGGGAAATTGGTGCCCACACCCAATCAATGTTCCGGCATGAAGATGGAGAAAGTTAACTGTAACAGAGCCGGGGGGATCGAATTTAACCTATATTTAGGCCTACTAAGTTGCATAATCCCATAAACCCTTCAGATTATGAATTAAATTGGTCTATACACTCTAAGAAAAAAAGGTGCGAAAGAGGTTTTAAATTTCCCTCTTTAAAATGAGACGTCCCGTAGGCCTATTTTGCGAGGGTGCGGAATTTTTAAAGAAAAAATGGAAGAGTGGCCATTTTACTTTCTAAGGATCTTTTTGACCATTTCTATTTAAGTAAAAAGTGTCCATTTTCTTCCAATTGGGTCTTTGTGGTACAGTTTAACAGTTCTTTTCAGATTATTGAAAATGAATTATGGATTTGCCGAAATTAATATGTCGCATCACAACCGCACTCCACCTCCAGTTTGGGTTACAGGTCTGAAAATGATGGTCATGAAACAGCCTTCAGTGTACTATATTCGCGCTGAATATAGGGACAACGTAATACAGGTTGTCCTATATACTTTTTTTCACGGGTGAAGAGCTGTTTATGATGGGCGCAACACAATTAAATTTTGCACCACTCCAGTCCGTGCGTTCTTAATACGTGCTGGCTCTCCTGTCAATACATGTGGCAGTGGTCCAAACATAGAGGTCCATTGGTAAGTACGTACTTTAAAACTGTGAAATACTACCTGTATATGCAGGTGCGCTATTAATCCTTGAATATGGGTTAACAATAGTTTTTTTTGTGCTGCTTCCACACAGGTGATGTGGGGCCTCATCATTACTTTCACAATACGTTACCTAAACTAATACGATTATACAATAGTGAGTCAATACCCACTCATAGTTATAGATGTCCAACTTAGTTTCTTAATAGTTGAGCACGTTGGATAACTATTTGGAAATGAAAACCTTGGCCTAAACCATAAATACTCAAACACAACTTTGTACTTCACGTCGCCTATAAATTAAACTTCTTTTTTTCAAAAGACGTCGGGAATAACTTTGTCAGTGTACATTTAGGAACAGAGTAGAAGGACCAACAGTATAAACATATCGTGTACAGTGCCCTCAGTAGGAATTGAATTATTTTTCCATGCTTACTCTTTTAAATTCTAAATACATTTTTAATTCTGTAATTCTATATGTCCGTATTCTAAACACTTGCATCAAAATACTTAACATGTTTAAACACTTAGCGTTTTCGCAGTGACCATGGAAAAGCGTTTAATTCCTAAACACCGCGTTAACAGTGAAGTATGAGGTATAAATCGATTCTATTAAACTGTACACGTTAAAATTCTTAAAAGTACAGTAAACAAAAAATTGAATTAAACAAAATAATTTTTTGTACTGGCCATTTTCCTTTGAAGTCACTTTCTATTGTAGGCAGCGAACGATTTCTGGCATAGATTAAAATGCTTCTTCCCTATTTCAACTAATGGATATAGCCCAAAACTTTTCCCCAGCTCCTATATCAGCGCGAATCGAGTATACCAAAAGCGATAGTCTGAAATTTACGAATATCAACATGCCGCTAAAAATGTTGCCGCTAAATTTACCGCTAAAATTAAAATTGTTTGGTTAGTATGGTACTATTCCCTTAATCCTTTGAGCACCACGTATAGAGTCGCCGTTTAAAAATTCTGTCATTAATTGTTTTCCAAAAAGATCAAAATTAGTTGGTTTTCCTAAACCATATACAGAAACAGCATATTTGTTACAAATATACAGATTTTTTTTTTATTGGAATTTGTGGTATGGAATACAACAACGTAAAAGAATATGGCCAGAGTCGAAAGAGTTTAAAACCTATGAATAGGCCTACCCCCCCCAGGGGGGGAGTTTCTTAGCGGAATGTGGGTACTGGAATGTTCGGCCGCGAGGGTATCATTTTCTCCCCTTTCTTGGAAATTCTTGGAAATTTGTTAATGCAAGGCCGGGTTGTAGTCCTATTTCTATTTATTTCCAGTGGGCATCAGGTAATAAAGAAATGAATGCAACCAAAGTGTGGAAAAAATCGTGCTGCCAGAATGTTCAAAATACATTTTAACCAGTTAATTTTATAGCTTTTTGGCTTCGCCCCAGAAAAATTCCACCAAAAGGCATGTTTAGACTAAATTCTGCCTTCAGATTCGCTATTTTGTACCTAATTATTCAACCCCCCCCCCCCTGCAGTCTATGCAGATATGGGCTATTCATACTTCGCAAGATGTATATTAATTAGCACATTCATGGTTTTAAAGGTAGCTAATAATGTCACATAGTTCAACACTTAATAAGTATACTCAAAGGATGGATAAGCACATCTGGTTTCCATTTTTGGTATCTTTTCGGGGTATCGTGGTTCAAACATCATCCGCCGCGCCCCCTTCAAACCCAAAGTGAGACCCCGGCGCGGGGCCTATCCATCTTGATCTGCTTTTTTATCCAAAAGACCTGAATTTTCAAACGATTTACTTGATTCACGCATATTGCTTGAATCAAGTAATCTCACTTCAATTAATTTTACTACTTTTTCATCCTAGCAAACCTCAAAACCTTGTTTTTTTAACATCATCTTTTGCAACGAAGTAAGCGTTTATGTCTATTTCGTTAATTTAGGTTTAAATTTAAAAAAAAAAAAAATTTCACATTTTTTGTTATATTTTTTTCTGATTTAACAAAATCCCTATCCGCCAATAGTAAAAATATTAATGTTTAATAGTAATTCTCTAGTCTGCAGGGATATTGAAAACTATGTTTTGTGGGCCTATATTCCATCGGTTTTAGTTTTAATTCTTGGTATTTTGTAACACGCCAGGGCGTTTCCGGACGGGTTTCACAAATAAATAAATGCTAAAATACTGGTAGGCCTATGTTCATTAAACCTACTTTCGAATTCGTACGTTAATTGATAAAATTGATAAAATGTAGCCGATATAGACCTTGATGACTAGAGCTCAAAATATAAACAACAATTTTTTTAATCCTTAAACTTAAACCGTACTTCACTAGGCCTATAACCTAACTATAGGCCTATAAGCCTTTATAGCGCTAATCCTAGACGGTAATGATTTCCCAACAAAAGCTCGGAAAAGCGAACCGTTTTAAAAGATGTAATAGAGAATATTAGTTTTTAAAGGGACCCCTTTTTAAACTCCCATAAAGGCTGAATTTTAAAGTGGATAAATCACACCGGATAAGTTAACTATTTCATAATTCAACGTTTTGCTGCGTATTTTCAACATATGCGTTGTTTTAGCCAGTGACAAACGCGTAGAGCAATGACCAAATGTCGTCATTGACGCGCGACTCCTTTGCGACGCGTATTTTACGCACGCAGTTATTGACCGCGCGCTAAACTTCTGCAGACGTTGTTTGTACATGATTCGAATCAGGTTACGATTGTAGGAGGGAATGGAACACTGGTCATTTTCTTTCAAATTATTCCTTTATGGACGAAAATTGCCCACTTTGGGGCTTTTATGTTTTAAGATGGAGCTAAGCCTTATTTTGAGATTTCTCATCAATTTTTTGCACGTAAAGCGCGTTAGACATTTTGCCTCGCGAAACGACAGCCTATAAAACAACTCAAACGATTCGTAAAAAAAATGAGCACGGCTCAACTTTTACAACACAATATTTTAAAAAGTAAATGCTCAGGGTCAAATTTGAATACATGTTATAATTCATAATCGTAGAATATGATCTTGTGCTGTTCTTTACAGATAAGTTAAAAAAAAGTGTAAAAGTGTAATGTAACTCGGTTCGAAACCCGCGGGAAGTTATCATCGTTTTCGACCCCAAAAGGGCGGAGTTCAAAATTGCAAAGATCCCTTTCCCTTAAAAATCTGCGCGTAAAGCACGTTACGCAGCCGATGGGTTTCCGACTGTTTACCAATTCAACAAGTTAACAGGGTATGCGTCTATCGAATCGATGACATAAGGCGTTTCGATGCCACTCTTCATCGCGCGCGGCCGAAAGAAGCACAGACGGTATTGCGTAATACGCGAAAATTACCCGCCATTTTGCAGTTCAGCCCATGTGAGTGTTTTTGGTCAAAAATGCGTAAAATAATAAGTAAAAGAACACATATGAAGAAAAAATAAGTTATCTAGCTTAAGTTAAAATATATGGAAAGCAAACATGTTAATGCAATTAAACATGAAAAAAAAAACCTAAAACATGGCCATTGACTAAGTTCCTGACCTTAACAAGCCTCCTAAATGGAAGAAAGAGAAAATAAGGAATGCCGGATAATGAACTTTAGGTGGTCTATCTACGCATAAACTTTGTTTGTGTGACCGTGTAAAACAATAGGAATTGTAAGTTGTATTCAGAAATTTAAACAAACAGCAATCTACAGACTTTTTTTCGTGGTTACCATGTTGAAAATTTCGCAGAGTGAAGAAATATAATCTAAAATATATTTGATAATATATAAGATGCCACAGAAAAAACACCACGCATCAGCCAGACTTATACCCAGATTGCCAGTAGTAGAGCATACTAACTTTGATCAAAACTTCAGCCTTAAACAAATACATACGCGATCATTTAGAAATGAGGCAGGACAGAAAGAAAAGACAATCCTTTATAACAAAGCACAAGGTCAACATTGCCATCAAATTTGACTGCAGTTGCTGGTACTAGTACAGACTGCCTATAAGCCTTGCTACAATTATGCGCTCTATAGATGACTGGACCCTGACGCACTTGTTGACAGTCAGGACGCCCTCTGTTGTTTCTGGCGGGCAAAATATTACAGTAGTTCTGTGACGACCACATTTAAAATTGGTTATTAAATTGACTGGCAGACTCTTTCCTGATGAATGGGGTCCACCAAATGCAGCGGAAGCATTGCTTCTTATCGCCCATCCGGATTGTCCGAATTACTATGTGATTTGGGCTCACGCAACATCGGGGAAGGGAACAACTTGGCCACAGAAGGGGGGAAAAAACAAGGGAGACATTACAATTTGTGGGTATTGTATGTCAATTGAGATAAAGTTGCCAACTATTTACGACCGAAAACAGATAAAACATGCTATAATATTGTCGGCTAAGCCGTTCACTTTCGAGTGTTCGATTGGTTGAAAGATGAGCGATTTTCAGTCTTAAGCCATCACATACGTTGCTAACTGTGAATCGATCTGGATACTGGCAATCTAATCAGCTGGCAGAAAATGGCGACGGACTTGCTGGCCAGCGATCCTCGCGAGGCCTGGCACTTGTGACAACTCTTTGCGTTTTCATGTGTATCTCATGCCTAGGAAAACCGGTGAAATCTTTCAGGTACGACTCTTGGTGCTCATTTTTTACACCGCTCCCAAGAGCGAAGTTTCGATTGTTTTGCGGGCCCAGGTTGCCCTGGGAATCCGACGCCTGTTCAATAACCCCTTTTCCTCCCTATCAATTAGGCCCTTCTCTATCTACTTCAGCAGCTTCTCCCCATAATTTCTATCATCCCTCATATAATCGCTCCCCTCCCACCATCTACCCCAACTAGCACCACTGCCCTCCCCCCCCCGGTTTGTAAACTTGACAAATTTCGACTCTGATTGACTTGCACAATGACTCAGTAAATGATCCGAGCATGAAATTGTACCCATGAATTTACCGATACCGGGCAATGCCAAATTCCATGCGAAGTGCGACACAAAGTTCTGATAAACAAACGTGATTAGAGCGGGAAGAGACGGAGGCAGGAGAAAAAGAGATGCGGTCAAGCGATGAATCCAACAAAAAAGGATTTAATTTTATTACTTCTTAGCTCAATGCGTATTCACAGCGTGCGGCCTAGGGAAAGAATCAGATTCGCTGGTCCAGGTTAAACCACGGCGCTGTTATTTATGTTATATGTCAATCAACTGAAAAAACAAACCCACAAACAAAACTTCAATGTTGACATCATGAACAGATTGTAAACGGGGTAGGGCCTATGCCTCGAACAGTTTTTCAGGACTTTCATGTATGTAGTCTATTGGAAATTTGAACCCCTGCATTGCCAAAAATATTACACCCATTGAGACTTTGAATGTAAATTAGTTTCTCGTCGGATGACTGCATATGAAGTTTGAAGATTTGTAATGAATCTTAGTATTGCCTGCCAAAGTTAAACTTAAAGTCCTTCCCACACCGGCGTATGTAGGGCGGTGGCTTAGCTAAAAGCGACCTTCTACCGTGCCGTTTTTTTCCCTCTCTTTCTTTCTTTTGTTTTGGATGAACTTTTTATTGCGCACGTACTCGCATCACGGTGGAAGCACTTCCGTATACAATAACCTGTAGCAGTGGGGGGCTGTAAATGAATTTAGGCTGGCGTAGAGGAAGGGGAAAACAAATTAGGTTTTCGCAAAACCGTGATTCGGAGACCAAGTATTGAAAGTGGTTTTCGGCATATTATGCTCTGATCGGACGGTCGTAAGTTGTAACCGAAGCACCAGCATGGGTACGAGACCTTACACACACCTACCTGCGAAGGCCTTTCTTGTATCAAAGTAGCATGCCTGTGACAAATTTTGATAATTCATAATTAATGACCGCCTGCGATACCGAAGAAATTCTAGCGGGACAGATCCTTCCGATATTAATTGTATAGTTCCACAGAACAGTGATGACAGCGCGCAATTACTAGCGCATATTTCTCCTTCACCACTATTTTTAAATTGTAGTGGGGCCGCAAGTGACCGGCATGGGAAAGCACAAGAGTTCGCTAATCAATTTTATTAAGTTTTTACATGCTCTTCGGTGGTAGTGATAACACTTGTCTGGGGAGTGTTATGAAAATTGTAGTGAATCTGGTCATAATAGGTTCGAGAAGGGGGATTCTCGCTTTAGCTGGTAGGCTGGTACCCAGTTATATGGGTATTGCTCTATATTAGATTCCGCGATTAGGGCTAAAGGCCGTGTCAGCACAGCTCAGACCAATGCCTGATAAGTGAATCTTTGGTACACAAAAATTGGTTAATTTTTTTAAGCCACATGCCTTGATTGTTGAGAGCGTTACTAAGTATTGTTATCCGGCTCAAGGGTCTGTCATAGATTTTTGGCATGATTGCTTAAGAAAATCTGTGTAGAAACTGCTGTTCTGTTAACTAATCTTGTTTTTTATTTGACATCAAAATCCTTTTTTAACACTTCTTAACCTGTAATCAGAATATGTGCGAAATTGCATAACTAAAATGCGTCGTATAGTATTATTGCGATCAATGGTATGTTTTTTTATGATACCATATGATTTTAAATATGCCACATGATTGGTTGTTGAACATATACCAAGGAATGTTCCCAAAGGTTTATTTGCACAAGCAAAAGTATATCGAAAACCCCAACAACTAAGTTTTGGACTTGCGTACTACCGTAACTCCATCCTAGAGAAAAGCATACTTGATTTTTGTCATTGCACGATGAAAATACTATATTGTTGATTTACCTTCCAGATTATCAGTGTTACATGGTAACATTCCCAAAGATGCAATTACAACCTGGATTCTACAAAGAGAGTAGATGAGTCTTTCTGGAATAAATGTCTCAGTTAAGATTTTTTACGTGGTTTTCACATTATAAATAGAATTAGTTGGTGAGGACAAGAAGAGACACTTTTGCAGATACGTGATTTAAAACATTTAGAACAACAATGTCTGTGCGTCAGGTGTGCTAATGGTCTGAAAGGTCTTATTTTGAGGCCGTGGACATCAGAAAGAGTAAGCTCAGCACTTGAAAGTGAACTATTGTAAAGAATTTCTTACTTTGCGTTCAAATTAAAAATTGTTCCTGTTTTTTTTTTGCTAACAGTTGATATAAGTGTTTGCCTTACTTAAGCGCCATGAGCTGTATGAGATGTTTACATTTGTAGTAAATTAATTAGATTTGCTTCGTAGAAAATATTTTAACATCACAGTTTCTCAAAAGCAGATATAGGTATTAAGCAGTATTAAAGAATGCTGTTCATAGTTCTTCAGTGCTGAGTATAGTTAGTCCTTCTGATTGTCAACCCTCGATTTTGGTCTTTCATTTTAAAGGGTGCTTGTCCGATTTGGTTATGTTTTTTCACTTGTCATGAAGAACTTGGCACTTGCAAACATCGCACCATCATATAGTTCGAAACAAATTGAAATATGGGTGTGTGTTTGATGCTTTGATTGCTAAAATTTCAGGACGACATTGAGATAAAAATGCGCAGCCTTCATCCGAGAGCTAAGAGCCGAGAGAGTTATTCCTTACCGTGTAATATTGCCAGATTAGTCTTAGGGTCAAGACTTAAATTATGGGATTATAGAGCATAATCAGTCAGGCATAATTATAACCCCTTGAAAGTAGTGAGACCTGAGAATATATGGGTCAATGTAAATATTACACAGAAGAATGACCAAAATGTATGTTTCGCTTAAGACGATCCGACACCAAGCACCTTCAATTTAACAGTAGTCTTACGATGTTCAATGCAGGTCGAACTGGAAAATTATTTTCCAAGGAAGCAAGTGAATCACGGTTGTTCATTGACAAGTATGGCCCAAATCCCTCCTTTTAATATTTGGTTTTGAAAAGCCAGAAGATTAGCATAACATATACAAAACGGAATTTGCCCAGAAGGAGCTTTCCCGATCTGCTTTGCATATGATTTCCTTCAGTGCAATGAGGTTGGGTTAAAACTCTATTGATACCAACCGTAAGCAGGTGGAAAAAACATAGGCTTCTCGAATGAATAAAAGTTGTTTTGGGGCTGACATTCGTGTAAAATGTCTGAAATAAAAATGGAAAAATACTATTAGCCATAAATTGGCTCTATATGAACATTATTTCGTTATAAAATAAGCAACACTATAAAGCAAACAGCTAATTTGAAACAAAAAAATGGATAGATGTGGTCTATTATTTTTAGCGTTACATTTCGATGAGTACAGCACATTTCGTTTTTTCAAGGTTTCAAGTAGGTTATCCTTGTGAAATAGCTTTTCTAAAAAACTGTTAGCTTGGATGTGATCTTGCTGGTGTGTGATATAACACTTGTTTCCAACGGGCCGATGAGGCCATGGCTGCCGTGACTTTCGGCCGTATTTACAAAATTACCAAAATATGCATTTTAAGAATAGGTACACGTTTGCTAAGGTAACGGTTCACGATATAAAAAATATCACTCTAGTTTTTAGATTAAGTAGGGTGCCAGTGCTGGACGAGATTGTGGATCACAAAATGTCCCTTTAAGCACCAAACCCACTATAAATTGCTTTAGCAACAGAGCTGTACAAATATTGGCCAATCAGAATACCATATAAATATACATTATATGCAAATTTTCCAGAAGAATATCACCTAAAGGGAGAGTGATTGCCCCCTCAGTTTGCTACTTTTGTAATACATACCGTTTTTACTCCAAGTAAAAAAAACAAACACCACTGAATATATATGGTGCATTGTACACACTTTATTATCTATTTGATTAATTGAGTTTCAAGTAATTTGCAAAATATAATAAAATTGAAAAAAATAAAGTATTCATAAGTTTTTAAAATAAACATGCACACCCAGTGACACCTTTACACACAAACTCTCTACACTAATGACTGATAAAAATTACCTTAATCGCCAAAAAATTATATTTAATTATTTTCATATTTGAACACAAAGAAAATAAAGCCTATCACCCTTCCCCCCGCGCGCGTTAAATGACTAACATACTCTTTACAAATTAGAGGTGCTATAGTTGGAAAAACTTGGAAAGTTTCTATAGAAATTTCTAATTGATTATCCAAAACCAAAACAAAATTAGACTTAAGACTATATACATGTAGGACTATCTAAATGATAAGAGCTCTTTTGGAAGGTTTTCATCCTCAGACGAGGGGTACCTATACATTAAACACCTTCCACCGTTGTATGCCCAAACACATGGCCAAAAGTTGGTATCTTGGTATTTACACTTATTGATATTTTAAAAATGAACCTCTTTGTCTTTTTTTCCCGAGCGCAACATCCGGACAGGAGGCATTAATGTTTGGGCCTTTAAATATTCACTAAAAATCACTACTGAATGAAACCTGAAAGAGGGTTATTCATCTTTAAGAATAGGCCATAGAAGCCTAATCTTGATTTTTACTCCTCACCTTTCACATTTTGTTTTGACTTTTTTTTTTGTTTTGTTTTTGATTGTTATGTTATTTTATCACGGGGATAGCTACTGGGTCCACCCGATCATAGCCCCAGCCCGACGGCTGAACCACCTCAGACCCCCACAACTGCCCAAACATATGGAACCAATCAACAATGCGCCATCGTGCGGGTCCAAACCAAAACCCCCAACACAACCCACCACCCCCCACCGCCACCCCCCCCCCCCCCCCCACCCCCCCTAAAAAAATACCCCCCCCCACCCCCCCCCCCCCCCCACAAACCCCACCCCACACCACCCACACAGGTACCGGCTGCATATCCATACAAACGGGGTGCTCCAACACCATTAGGAATTCCTCCATGCTTTCACGTTTACGACTGCTGAATTCTGCAAAATCTTCTGCAGGACTTTGGCCCATCCGTCACAATTTCAAGGTAATGTGAACTTTCAATTTGCCATACCAGGCAGTAATTAAAGGTATTCTATCCTCGATCGATCTGTGCAAAATTTCGTACTTCGTCGATATACGTAACCTAGTAGAACCCTATTCCGTTCATCTTTCAATCGAACATCCCATGGTCTAATTTGATTAAATTTAAAAAAAAAAAAAAAAAAAAAAAAAAAAAAAAAAACCAGAATTTCCCCATGCAAAGTATAGGTGCCTTTTGCGGCCTGCCAGTTTCTCTCTTACACCAACACGGGGAGCGACCCATAAAAATAAACAAATGTCACATCATGATATTAGCTGCCCTCACTCTCGGTATTGTTGCAATAAGGCCGACGTACGCAAGGATTGTTTTTTACGGGGGTCGGGTCATCGAAAAGTGGACTTTTTTGGAAAAAATGGATCTAACCCCTACATTGTCCATGTTTGACGTTTGAACATCTCTATCACCAAAAAGTTGGACTATATTTCTCAAAATTTGAGAACTTTTTATCACAAAAAACAAATTGGAAGGGAAAAAAATGGACCTTTTTCCCCTTTGTGGAATTTAGGGGCGTGCGACCGCACCCCCGACCCCCTGCGTACGGCTGGTTGCAATGTCTCAACAGGTGTCGGTAATTGGAGTAATAATTTATTGGCCAACGTTAAAAGGTACGCCCGCTCCACACGACAAAACGGCGAACACAAATGGGTTGCAACGTAGGACGCATTTCACGCAACAAGCAATGCCCGCGTACGCCAGGGCCAATTTTTCCTCAAACTATAGTATTGTAAGCTCAAAATCAGTTTACTGTTTTTTTAAGGAAATGTGAAAACATTGAAGAATTAAAGTGTTGCCTCTTGTCAAAATTATCATCCTTAAATGATCTTGTATCCAAAGGATTAACGGATGGGAAAATAAGCGATGAGAATTTGGGGTTATTATTCTGGAAACAGACATTATCGCGACCACAAATCACAAATTCGTAAAAGGATACGCAAAGAGTTATCGACCGAGAGAAAAAATTCGTGCTAAAGCAGAAAAAAAGGCATTCTGAAGAGAAAAGGGGCAAGAGATTGCAATGACAACTTCCCGGGTATATTGAATAAGGCGGGCCTGTCGAGAGATTCATAGATAAAAAACTTATAATTTGTGTTCTAATTAGAGCACAAAGTGAATGTGTGACAATTTTGCATACTATGCTGTTGCATATTTTTTTTCTCCCCGCCCTGTAGCAGAAAGTGTACTGGTGGTATGATCCTTATAAATCAGTGGTTATTATGACTGATTTTACACCGTAATTTAGCAGAAATGTCAGATTGGTTTGTGAAATTGAGTTTGGAGGATCGGGCCCCTAGGGCCTAGGAGTGTGTTTGGGTAAGAAATTGATTAAAATCGGGTAATGTAGGGGTTTCGTGAGGTTGGTCTATTCTAATCCCCCCTCAATGTCTAGACTACTTCCAAATGCAATTGAAAGGGGAACCATTGGCTACTTTACATGCATGGGGAAAGGGGCAGGGGTCATAAGGTAGCAGGAAATAATAAGAAAAGGGGTTAATGAAGAGGGTAATTAGGGAGGTAATTGGGTTAAGTCAAGCTGGTTTGGAAAAGGGTAATTTGCTGCAGGTGAAGTTCCCCCAAGAGCTCCCAAGGCGGGTGACAAGATTGTTCCAAAAAACACGGTTGTACACTACTCACCCAATCATGGTGATAAACGTGTTGGTATTATGTATTATGAAAATGTGATTCAATTTCTTGGTTCACTGTATTCTTCTTTTTTTTTTTTCAGATGTGAGCAAAGTACGTCAGACCAGTTTATTTTTCCCCCACTCACAACCTTAAAGGAAGTACTCACTATGAGTTAAAATATGCTCATCCACCAAGGAACAGTTCCGTGGGTTGTACTTGTACGTACTTTGACACGAACTGACCTTGGTGATCTGGGTAGCATAGATCATATCAAAAAACCTAGGGGTGTATGGTCTATAGCCACTGGGTAATGGAAGGTATGAACTGTGCTAAGGAATGAGTTGTACTAGCTCATAGTACTCCTTTCTGTCAACTCAGATGCAAACTGAGATGTAAAAGCGATAAGCATGAACTGAACTGCAGTGAACATCAGATTTATGTAGCATTTAAGCGGGACTCTTGAGGGTATAGAAATGGCACGAGAGGACTAAAGACCCTTTGGAGTGTAGGTATGTGGGAATAGATTTGCAATCACAGGAGACTCAGACAGCACAGGCAATCACCGAAAGAAAATTTAAATTTGAAAGGCAAATACTCTCAGTGCAAATTCTTCACAAGTGAGAAATCCTGTCAAATGGAGCATTGTCCAGAAAAACATTACCACAATCACGCACAAGTACAATGCGTTCCAGTAATACGGATTCGAATGAAGGAGAATCTATATCACTGTGATTATTGTCAGGAGTGCTTTACAAGAGGAAGATCTACCAGACACATTCTTGGTCACACAAAATTGCTTCGATGCAAGTATGTGAGAAATGGTTTGAACAAAAGGACTCATAATAAGGACACGTTAGTACTCGAACGAGGAGGAACCCCACCAGTGCGAGTATTGTCAGAAATGCTGGCACAGAAGACCAAAGCTTATGGTACAACATTCGTACTCCCACAAAGGAGAAACCCTACCAGTGTGAGTATTGTTAGAACTGCTTTGGACAGAAGACACATCTTACTGTACACTTCGTACTCCACAAAAGGAGAAACCATTTCAGTGTGAGTATTGTCAGAGATGCTTTGGACAGAAGACACAGCTTACGGTACACATTCGTACTCACACCAAAGAGGAGAAACCCTACAGTGTGAGGTATTGTCAGAAAGGCTTTGCACAGAAGACAAATCTACTGTACACATTCGTACTCACACAAAGGAGAAACCCCACCAGTGTGAGTATTGTCAGAAATGCTTTACACGAAAGGAAAAATCCGTAAACTTCCACATTAGTGCTCACACAAAGGAGAAACCCTCCAGTGTGAGAATTGTCAGACAGGCTTACACTGAAAGGGACACTCTTTAAATTCCACATTCTTCTCACACAAAGGAGAAACCTGCCAGTGTGAGTATTGTCAGAACTCTTTTCATTGAAGAATACTCTTAAACGTCACATTCATAATCGCCACACAAAGTCCATGGAAGCTAAAGAGCCTGGAAAAATGAGGGGTGCTTATGGACGGCACATACCCATACTACCTACAATGGAGAACCCCCCCCCCCCACCTTCCCGGGGTTTACATCCCATGTCAAGGCCCATCAGTGTGAAATGAGAATTGTCAGAAATGCTTGGCAGAAATATGCAACTCCTAAGAGACATTTGTATGTCTAACACGGATGGCTTTTTACTCGCACAAAGAGAAAACCTTAGGGTGAATTTTGTCCAATATTTGAAATAAAGCTAGCTGAAGCGTTTAACAAAGTCTTTCATATGTTGAAAATACTATTTAGAATAAAACAAAATATTAAATTTAATTCACATGACATAACACTTTCGGGAACATTCAGAGATTCAGTTGGTGACATTTGAAGTAATTTGAAACATTGTAATTTCATGGACTATTGTATAGATTTTGGGTTCCGATGTACACCACTGTGTTAATTGTTTGGATCTGGACATTTCATACAAAAATCACTCGTATTTTTGGCCTTGTTTTCACTTGGAGTTAGGTATGTGACGGCAAGAATCTGGATTTGTTGAAAAAAAAAAAAATGTGTTGCCATTCCCATTAATCTCAGATTAGGATAGTCGACGAAACGAAAATAGGACTCAGTGCACCAATTGGATTACTCTTATTCAGTTATCAGACATTTTATTAACTATGACGGAATAAAGCGTGTAGTCCAATGGGGTTCACTGAACCTGTTTCGTTTCATTCGTTACGTCGAATATAACAAGCTAAATCTATGATGTCCTTAAGTGGACAATTGGATATATTGGTACTAGCCATGATTTGGTTGTGCACAATTGGCAAGCTTTTCATTATGTACCCCTATCGAAGTTCTAAATCTCTACAAATTGTTTGAATTTTTGGCCTTAGGGTTATTGTTTGTGTTAACATTGCGAGGTTGCTATTTTTAAAAGTTCTATAAATATCACTCTTCAAAATGTTTTGTGTGCACTCATAAACGCTATTAAGGCATCACACATGTCCCGATAATGGAAACAAAGGATGGACTAGGGAGAAGAAACCAGATTACATTGGCCCCTTGGGTTATTTATGGCCAGTTAAATTACAGAAATGTCTATTTAATGTTACCAATACACCTTTTTATCCCTGCCGACCTCACAGTTTCGAACAGGCACTATAAAATGAAACAGCGTCTGTGTGTATGTGTGTACGTCTTCTGGACGGACATGAATAACCATTTTGGACATCTTTTTTCTAGACGAGTTAGAATAGCAACACTGGGTATTTGTAGGAGGGTGCACCATGCCACGACATGTACTAACTATGTAATTCATTCTACCAGGGTCCTCCCTTGGGTGTCAGGGGGTCGGGAAATGTCAACACGGTGATATTTGCCAACAAAAGGTCAACATTTGGCCATATTTTGCTTTCTAGGAGATAGAGTAGCCAAAAAGTGGGTATAGTGTAGGCGGGCACATGCCCCTACTAACCATGTAAATTCATTCAACCAGTGTCCCCCTTTGGTGTCGGGGGGGGGGTATGTGGTATGTAGGGAAAGTCCACAGGTGATATTGACAAAAAAAGAGTCAAAACTTGGCCATATTTTTTTTAATGAGCTAGAGTAGCCAAATGGGTATTTGTAGGAGGGAACAAGCTAATACTAAATATGGAATATTCTCCAGGGTTCCTCTGGGTACAAGGATGGAGGACTACCAAAAAACCGGTCATTTCATACCCAAAGGTCAACACTTTGGCTCTATTTTGGTGGGTGTGACCTTTATCAGTGACCAATTGACCTTATAGAATTATTTTGTGAGTTATGGAGTTCATCGATGGTTATCTTAGTTATTTTGTGAGTTATGAGTTATCATTGCGTTGTTTTTAGATTTTTTGGCGAGTATGGATGGATTCATGACGAGTTCCTTTGTTGCATTAGTCAGTTCTGCCCATCTCCAATTCCTCAAATCCATGAGAAGAAATGTTCACCGGCCCTGGATTGCAAAAAAAAAACATGATACGAGTGCCTGTTTTAAAGGGTTGAATCAGTATTCGCCACCCATCCTTCAAAATAGTGATCCGTTGAGGCTACCGAATTTGTAGGGTGGTGACCCAATACAAAATTCTTTCCTTTTAAAATTCAGATGTCCGATGTAAAATTATTGTCACCAAATGACCCAGTTCAAGAGTTTAAAATGACCTGGATGTAGCATTTTAACTTTTTGCCCTGAATGTAAGATAATTTTTTTTGCAGGTCTTAGGTATCTGCTTACCATTGCATATTGTGAAATCTTTTTACTCAGTGTTTGCTCTTCTGGACTAGTTTTGTTCTACTGCTTTCACTGATGACGCCAAAGTTTAGCGGCCAAAATGTTAAAGCCAAGGTCAGCCTTTATAACCAATGATTTTCTGTTTTTACAGTATATAGTTCGGAATCAACCTCCCTATAACAAAAAAAATCCCCAAAATGCTAATGACCACACTATTCTACAGCAGCACAGTTTAAAGAAACATGATGACATTTCTAAAAAAGACGCCCCCCCCCCCCCAATTTCTTTGAATCCGGGTTTCTTTGCATTTGGAATGCCGAATATGCCCGTCTTTATGAATAAGCTGAGTTTGTAGGTTCGCGTGTATGACAGAAATCAAAGCATCTTCCCTCAATTTTTCTTTGCCCCCCACCCCCCAAGAAAATAGGGATTTTGGCAAAATTAGCGATTTGGGCAAAACATCAACAATTATTAAATTAAAAAAAAAAACAAAATGTTCAAAAACATCTAAAGTTTTATACTTTGGCCCCATTACAGGAATATCTTCCCCACGTTAAGTTCACTCCCCTGCCATGGCCCCCCCTGTTGTGGTGCCAAAAGTGAGGCTTACTGTGTTTTGCAAAAATGGAAAACGAAACACGGTGGAGGACGGCATTTTTCAAATGAAACAGTTGCATGGGAAGGAAAATGGAGTGTTAAGGTACCCCAAAAAAAGTGTTTTTTCTCTGGGCCTCCTTTAAAGATCGTGTTTTAATTGTGTAATGACTGACAAATAAAAGTTGAATCTGCCGCTAACATTGTGAGTTTTGTCATTTGTAACCTGCGCCTGTCACAAAGACGTTACAATCAATTGTAAGTTTGATTTATCAAGCGTAACTCGATCAAGCTTAAGTTTTGAACTACAATTAAGTTCAAATTACGATTGATCGAGTTACGCTGATAAATCAAACTACCATTGATCGTGAGTCTTCGTGAAAAGGGGTTCCCTGAGTAACACAATTACGTTAAACCCTTTACTGGACCTGGCAGCTTTCCGCGAATTTGAATCTTGGAAAAAAATCGATCTCATTTGAAAGCCCTTCACTGTGAATAGAGAATAAGGCATTGTAACAACAGGGAAGCATTTGAAATCAAGACTCAAACCAGATCAAAACCAAATCATATAACATTACACGGATTCTAGTTTTCATTTCTTAGAAATAAGCTGCAACAAATACTGCCGATTATTGTATGAGTGAACCAGGCAAAGTTTAATCTTTTTGACAATCTTAAGCCCCCGTCGGCCTTAGCGTTGGTGGAATCATATTGATTTCAAATTGATTGTGATATTTCTTTTTTGTTATCTGGATTGGGGTCTTGTATTCATTGAAGTGTTTTTTTATTCAAGGTCTGAATTCAGGGATCGGCACAACGTTAAAGGCACGATCAGTGACTTGCCAAATAGAAAAATCGAAAAAATATTCAAAAATAAAAAATACAGATTTCAGGTTGTAACAAGTATATAGCTATCCTAAATCACCCTGTAAATTATAAGGCTATACTTTTTGGGAGCCCTCTACCTCAGGCCAATAATTTGCAAGGATTTAAAAATATACATCGATTTTTATGGTGAACCCGGGACAATTGAGATTGAACTTTTTTACATTGGTACCCTATAACTCAAAGCCAATGGTCGTAGGTGGTACAAAAACTCTACATTTTTGGGGCAAATCCTTATGATGGACACACGGCATTGATATTCTCCTCCTGGTCTAACAAGAGCTCCCAAGGCGGGTGACAGAGAGTTCCAAAAAATAATCGGGTCGTTGGACGCTAGTGTCGTCTGATGTCGCGGTTTGTGAATGGGGACCAAAGGGTGACATGAGGCTCACAAAGGCTGAACATGACGGTCACCATGTTCACAGAGGTCACCAAGTCACATGAGGTCACCAAGGTCACATGAGGTCACCAAAGGTAAACTGAGATCAAACGAGTCATATGGGGCTCCCCGAGGTCACTCCCACTCCCCTAATGTTCATGAGGTCACCTCCCGGACACAATGCAACCCACTCCGCCCCTCCCTGCCGCACCACCCCACGCCAACCCCACCGGCCCTCCTCCCCAACACCACCACCCACTTCCCCCTCTCAAACACTCCCGCCTACTCCCAAACAATCCACCCTTAACCCAACACCCACCCTTCCCCTCCATATGATTGCACACACAAGATGTATGGCAGTGTAGTTTTTTCATGGTAGCAAAGGAATTTTGAATATCCTATGTACCGTTTTTAGTGATACAGCAATTATGGACATGGTTTAGTCGGCTAGATAGGGGGAGGCGAGTTATGGGCGAGTTACTGTTGGACCAAGGGGCGAGTTACTGTTGGACCAATGGGCGAGTTATGCTTAGAAACAATTAATTGGTTTTGTTGATTTATTGTTTTTTTAATGAATTTGCTATGATTTTATTGTATTCCATGTCCTAGGACAAAAGGGTAGTGGAAAACAAAGTTGGAAAACTTATTTTTAATACATTCAAAAAGTACCTCGCCCCCTGTTCTAACAGTAACTCGCCACATGGTCTAACAGTAACTCGCCCACTGGTCAACAGTAACTCGCCCACGTTCTAACAGTAACTCTCCCACTGGTCTAATATACTCGCCCACTGGTCTAACAAGTACTCGCTCGCCCACTTGTCTAACAGTATTAGCCCACACGCCCTGCTGTGGGCCCTATGTTGGCCTTCATGGCCTCAATCCTACCCTAAGTGCTACTCTTGAGACTATATCAGCAAGTGACTTTTCATCAGCTTATAATACAATTTGGTGCAGTCTAACAGTAACTCGCCTATTGGTCTAACCGTACCTCGCCCACTGGTCTAACATTAACTCGCCCACTGGTCTTTAACAGTAACTCGCCCAAGGGCCTAACAGTAACTCGCCCATAACCCGCCGCCCCATAACTCGCCGATTATCAATCCCCAGCAATTTATGCAATTTAATTAGCTCATTGGCATACCTTAGCCGCAGGATCAGGAACTTTCAAATGGCAAAGAAGATGCGCACCCCCGCTGCGCTCCATAATAGGTTTTTCGCGCAGTAAAGGAATTTTGCATATCCAATGTAACCATTTCAAAAATATAGTAATTACACTGATTTTTTGCATATTAATTACTCATTTGCATAAGTAATTTGCCCGAAATGTCCTAACATCAGGTCGAGAACTCTTTAAACTGCTTCCTTAAGAATTAGATCAATTATAACACCTACGGAACTACCAAGATAACTTGTCCAGCCTCGCAGGAAGGTTTACCTTTTTGAACTGGCCAAAGATCACTTATGTCACCCCATGACATAAGAGGTCACCAACATGTCACCACCACCCCCCCCTTCCTTTTCCACCAAGTTACATCATCGTAAGCCCTTATGGAACTCATACGCATTCAATATATTAATCCCTAGTGCCTTCCTGCAATTCTAGCCAAAAGACGCACACAAAAATACTGTTTTTATTTGTTTGTACCATACCTCATCCATCATTGTGAAAAACTTGTTGGTTTATGTATATGAAACTGTGGATTCAATTACTTGGTTCACTGTATTATTTTTTTCAGATGTGAGCAAGTACAGACTGTCCCCACAAAAAACTATACAATTCAAGATTTTTTTTTTTGGCAAAAATTTAATATCATCTCAACTGAAGGTTTACTGGTTCTTTTTAGGAGTGTTCCAACTTTCAGGAGATTTTTAGTTGGTGCAATTCGGGGGTCTGGTTCGGGAGTATGCCTAATTATCTGAGACAGTTGAAAACCTGTTGGGCCAGTTCCGGCTATCCTGATAGCAACAAAGTTTGCCATTGAAAATCACCTTCAAGACCTTCTTTATTGAAATTACAATAAAAGATTGTTATAACGTGCTGCTTCTTGTGATATTAACATAATTTAATATAAACTTTAAAATGTCGCAATGCCTAAAAAATACATGTAGCATTGGGACATTCTATTCCAACAGATCTTGTTGTCTCAGCTGTACTCCAGGTTTCAGCATAAGGTAGAACTCATAAAAAACAAACACCCTTGTTGAAGTAAACTGAGACATTTGAAACCAACCATCCTCGATTTCCTTATGCTCTTTGTTGAACACTGCTTTCTTCATCATATTCTCCCTGGGCATTTGGGGCAGTGGGGAAACAGGATGGGTAAATGTCCCATCCACATTAGAGCGTTGTCCGACTTGTAGACTTGTTACAACATTAGTTTTCATTCAGCATCAAATTCCCCAATTTCCATGAATTTCGTGATTATTGTCCTCCTGAGATAGTCCCTAATTTCCCCCACATCATACTAGTTCTGGTGCTTTCATCTGAAAAATAAATTATTGATTAGCTCAATGCATGATTATGCATTCACACTCTGATCTGTACATATTCTTTTGTTTGGACAAATGGTTTAATCCCACAAAGATGCTACACACCTTATACCTTTAGTTTTCCCTTGAACCTTTAGGTGAAACTGGCCCAGTGGTATTTTATCCTTTTGGTTCAACTGACAATATCTCCGCTTAGGGTCCAACAAATTGGTATGGAATAAAGCGAGGATTTAGCTTAGGATCTTGTCTAACAAATAAAGTCAAAATTCTCATTTTATAAAAAAAATAACTGTTTATATTTTTTTAATAATTTTTAGTTTGATTGTATAGTTTTTTTATTGGGACAGTCTGTACGTCAGACCCGTTTATTATTTGAACCACTGACAACCTTACAGGAGTACTTCATTTCTGTAAACCTATGCAACTGAGAGATTAAAAGCGATAAGCATGAACTGAACTGCAAGTGAACACTGATTTCTGTAGCCGTCTTAGTAAGCGGGCTCTTGTGAGGATTAGACATGCAACGAGAGGATAGCAAGACCCTTTGTGTGTTAGGTCTGTGGAATAATATTTGCAAATCACTGGATAGACTCAACGCACACGGCCCATGCACAAAAGAATATTTAAATTGCAGGCAATACTCGCAGTGCAATTCTTTCACAAGTGAAGAAATCCTGTCAACTGGAGCATTGTCCAGAAAACCTTACCACATCACGCACAAGTAGAATGCTTTCCAGTCACATACGGATTCCGATGAAGGAGAATCTTATATCAACTGTGATTTTTGTCAGGAGTGCTTTACAAGAAAGGAAGATCTTACCAGACACATTCTTGTTCACACAAAATGCTTTCGATGCAAGTATTGTGAGAAATGGTTTGAACAAAAGACTCATCATAAGAGACACGTTTCGTACTCCACACGAAGGAGAAACTCATATCAGTGTGAGTATTGTCAGAAATGCTTTATACGAAAGGAAACTCTTAAACTTCATATTCGTTCTCACACAAAGGAGAAACCCTATCAGTGTGAGTATTGTCAGAAATGCTTTATACGAAAGGAAACTCTTAAACTTCACATTCGTTCTCACACAAAGGAGAAACCCTATCAGTGTGAGTATTGTCAGAAATGCTTTGCACAAAAGGGAGACCTCAAGCGTCATATTCGTTCTCACACAAAGGAGAAACCCTATCAGTGTGAGTATTGTCAGAAATGCTTTACACGAAAGGGAGGCATGAAACGTCACATTCTTACACACACAAAGGAGAAACCCTATCAGTGTGAGTATTGTCAGAAATGCTTTGCACAGAAGGGAGACCTCAAACGTCACATTCGTACTCACACAAAGGAGAAACCCTATCAGTGTGAGTATTGTCAGAAATGCTTTGCACAAAAGGGAGACCTCAAACGTCATATTCGTTCTCACACAAAGGAGAAACCCTTCCAGTGTGAGTATTGTCAGAAATGCTTTACACGAAAGGGAGACATGAAACGTCACATTCTTACACACACAAAGGAGAAACCCTGCCAGTGTGAGTATTGTCAGAAATGCTTTTCATTGAATTATACTCTTAAACGCCACATTCATAATCGCCACACAAATAAGGAGAAACCCTTACCAGTGTGAGTATTGTCAGAAATGCTTTGCACAAAAGGGAGATCTTACTGGTCACATCCTTATTCACACAAATCCCTTTCAGTGTGAGTATTGTCAGAAATGCTTTATACGAAAGGAAACTCTTAAACTTCACATTCGTTCTCACACAAAGGAGAAACCCTATCAGTGTGAGTATTGTCAGAAATGCTTTGCACAGAAGGGAGACCTCAAACGTCACATTCGTACTCACACAAAGGAGAAACCCTATCAGTGTGAGTATTGTCAGAAATGCTTTGCACAGAAGGGAGACCTCAAACGTCATATTCGTTCTCACACAAAGGAGAAACCCTATCAGTGTGAGTATTGTCAGAAATGCTTTATACGAAAGGAAACTCTTAAACTTCATATTCGTTCTCACACAAAGGAGAACATTTCAGCGTGAGCATTGTCAAAATTTGATTTTATACCTTCTATAAAACAGTCCTACTAGAGGAGGAGCAGGGGCCCAGTCAAACATCATCAGTTACCCCTCACTACAGAAAAGGTTGACACCGTGGGTCTACAGTTAGTATGGGCCCTCCATATCAACGGTAGGTAGTGTACTCCTCAAAATTGTGGTGTCACTTTTCAATAAGGGCCAATTTAAGGGTTACCCAGGCGGTCCAAACTGTAAAAGCTCCAATCATGTGAAAAGTATGTTGATTGTCGTCTAGTCATAAGGATGCCAAAAAATATATAGTTTGTACATTGTGCCCATTGGTTTGGGAGTTATATGCTAAAATGGCTTAAAAGGTCAAATGCTATTTGTACAGGGGTCAAAATCAGAGTGCTCCAATTTTGTTTTAAAAAAAAAATGAAAGTCGATCATTTAGCTTACTGTGTCAAAATAAGGACACGTTTGTAACATCTGAAATGTATACTAATTATCATATAGTATCATGGGTAATATCGATATTCCGAAGGTTCGTTATTCCTAAGGTTCGTTGTTCCGAAGGTTCGTTATCCGAATCTTAAAAAAGGTTCACAATTCCGAATCTTAAAAAGGTACACATTCGAATCTTAAGAAGGGTTCGCTATTCGAATCCTAAAAAGGGTTCGCAATTCCGAATCTCAAAAAAGGTTCCTATTACGAATATTGAAAAAGGTTCGGTATTCCGAAACCAATACCGTGTTGTTATTCCGAATGTCAAAGAGGTCCTATCCGAATGTTATTTTTCACATTGGAGCAATGAAATGATGAATAAAGTGCTTTTAGCCGATAATGCCAAGAAAATAAGACACACTATTAATAGAAGTATTTTTTATTTTAACATTTGGAAAAAAACAAAGTTTTCTCCTCGTTTTGTTGATGATGACACCAATCGAATCGGCAACTTTTTATGTGGGGTACATATTATTTTTGGTAGGCATGATAGATAACATTAGATATGCCGCCATTTTCCATTCTAATCATAAAACTTTGCATCAGACAAGTTGGAAATACAAAATAAAAGGGTTTAAGGGACATATGTTTTAAGACACAAAGATCTAATAATAATGTTGCAATAAGTGAAAACACAAATTCGGAATAGCGAACCTCTTTTGAAATTCGGAATAACGAAACACGGTATTTGGTTTCGGAATACGAACCCTTTTAAGATTCAGAATACCGAACCCTTTTCAATTTTCGGAAAACGAAACCTCTTTTGAGGTTCGGGAATAGCGAACCCTTTTAAGATTCGGAATAGCGAACCCTTTTTAAAATTCGGAATAGTGAACCCTTTTAAGATTCGGAATAGCGAACCTATTTTGGAATACCGAACCTTTTAAGGATTCGGAAAAGCGAATGCTAAAAACGCGTGGTCGGAAAAAAAGTAACCTTCGGAACAATGAACCTCGGAATAATGAACCTTCGGAATAACGAGAAAGACCAAGTTATGATGTTATGCGACAAAATAGGTCATAGGGCAAATAATGTAATTGTCTCCCCTTCGGGTGGGGGGGGGTGGTTGTCTTCCTGTTGACTTCTTTGACCCTTATCTCCATAAGGTAAACATTTAACATAATAAAAACTATACCATTTTGTGAGTCCTCTTAACTCTGGCAAAAATTTGCAGTATGTTAAAATATAATAGATTAACTTTTAATTGGGACAATGTACAAAATTGAGATTGACCTTTTTTACCATTTTAGTCATTTTTTACCCTATAACTCCAAACACGAAGGTCGTAGGTGGTACAACTATACATTTTGGAATGCACAATATGGCATACACTTAAAACGATTGGGGCATTTTAAAAGTTTGACCCTGTGAAACGTAAATTGGCCCCTTCAAATAAGGGATACCACAATGGAGTACTAACTACTACCGTTGAGGTCCTACTAACTACCAAAGGTTGTAAAAACCTTTTCTGTAGGGAGAGGTAAACGAATTCAGTAAATAAGGACCCCTATGAATTCTGCTCCTACTCTATACAAACAAAATAATCAGTGCATTTATTGTCAGAAATTGCTTATACTAAGGCAACTCTTAAACTTTCATATTGTTTCTCATCAACACAAAGGGCAAACCTATAGTGTGATGATTGTTCAGAAAATGCTTTCCAACGAAAGGACACCTTAAACTTCACAAAACTTCCCATTCCGTTTCTCACGCAAAGGAGAAACCTTACCAGTGTGAGTATTGCAAGAAATGCTTTGCTCGAAAGGAAACTCTTAAACGTCATATTCGTTCTCACACTAAAGGAGAAACCCCTTCAAGTGTAGTAATGTCAAAATGCTTTACACGAAAGGGAGGCATGAAACGTCACATTCTTACCACACACAGGATAATCCTGCCAGTGTGAGTATTGTCATAAATGCTTTTGCAGCAGAAGGTAGACCCATAAAACGTCACATTTCGTATCACTTACAGGAGAAACCCTATCAGTATGAGTATTGTCCGGGAATTGCGCCTTTGCCAAAGGGAGACCTCAAGCGTCATATTTCGTTTCTCACACAATGAAACCATTTCAGTGTGAGTATTGTCAGAACTCTTTACACTAACTAGGGGAGACCGAAACGTCACATTCTTGACAAAACTCAAAGGAGAACCCTGCCATTTTGAGTAGTGTCAGAAAATGCTTTTCAGTTGAAATTATACTCTCTTAAACGTCACATTCATAATCGCCACACAAATAAGGAGAAACCCTACCAGGGTGAGTATTGCCAGAATGCCTTTGCACAAAGGGAGATCTTACTGTTCACATCCCTTATTCCCAACAACTCCCTTTTCAGTGTGATATTGTCCAGAAATACTTTTCAGAGTAGAGTACGTTTAAAAAACGTCCAATTCATACTCTTCCACAAAGGTGAAACCCTACATCATTGTGGTATTGTCAAAAATGCATTGGACAACCTTCATTCCTTAAATTTCACATTCCTGTCTAATCTCTGGCACAAAGAAAAACCCCAACCAATGTGATGTTGTGCGCAAAAGGCTTTGCAATAGGGAATGTCTGACGACCATTCGTTTCTCATATAAAATAGTAACCCTGTTCAGATTTGTGGAGAGTAATTTTCAGAAAGTACCTTTGGAGAACAGGGAAGTTTAACTTATCTTCCTTTATTCACACAAAGGAGAAACTTTACATCACAGCGTGACATTGTCCAAACTTTACTTTTCATACTTCTATTAACAGTCCTACTAGAGGAGAGCAGGGGCCCAGTTCCAAACATCATCGTTTACCCCTCATCCAGAAAGGTTTGAACACCGTGGTTCTACATTTATATGGGCCCTCCATATCAACGCTAGGTAGGTGTACTCTCAAATTGTGGGTGTCACTTTTTCAATAAGGGCCACTTTAACAGTTTTACAACAACCAGGGGTACAAACTTTAATGCTCCCAATCATGTGAAATGTAGTTGTAATTGTCCCGTCTAGTTCATAAGGATGACAAAAACATATATAGTTTGTACCATCTGTGACCATTGGTTTGGGAGTTTATAGCGTAAAAATGGCAACAGGAAAGGAAGGTCAATTTCCTATTTGTACATGGGGTTAAATCAGCAGTTGCTTTTTTCACACGCATTTTGTTAAAAAATGAGTCGATCATCTAGCTTAATAATGTGTCAAATAAGGATCAAGTTTTTACATCTGCAATAGTATATAAGTAGCAGATATTTTCATGGGGTAATCTCCAGTATTTCCGAAGGCTCGTTATTCCTAAGGTTCTTTGTTCCGAAGGTTCATTATTCCGAATCTTAAAAAAGGTTCCTTTACCCACTCAAATCTTAAAAATGGTTCACGTTTCCGAATCTTAAGAAGGGTTCGCTATTCCGACTCCTAAAAAGGTGTTCGTTCGTATTTTAATCCGAATCTCAAAAATGGTTACCTTTATTCCGAATATTTGAAAAAGGTCTTGTATAATTCCGAAACCCAATCCAAACCGATGGTGTTTGTTAGTTCCGAATGTCAAAGAGGTTCCCTAGTTCCGAATTAATTTTTCAACACTAGACAATGACATGATGAATTACATGGATGCTTTATAATAATTACCAAGAATAATAAGCACCACATGTAATTATGTGTAATTTTTGGTTGTTTATTTTCACATTTTGGAAAAAACAAAGTTTTCGTCTCTGTTTGGTGATGAATGACCCAATCGAATTTCGGCACGTTTTTTTGTGTACATATTTTTGTGGAGGGCATATAGATAAACATTAGATCATGGCCGCACATTTTTCCTTCTAATCATACTTGTGTTGTTGCCTCCAGACAAGGTATGGAAATAAACTAAATCAAATTTTAAGACATATGTGTTTAAAGGACAAAAATCTAATAATTCATTGCAATAATGTGAAAACCAAATTCGGAATAGCGAACCTCTTTTGAAATTCGGGAATAACGAACACGGTACTTGGTTTCGGAATACCGACCCCTTTTTCAACATTCGGAATACCGAACCCTTTCAATTTTCGGAATAACGAACTCTTTTAGGTTTCGGAATAGCGAACCCTTTTTAAGATTCGGAATAGCGACCTTTTTTAAAATTCGGAATAGAGAACCCCTTTTCATATTCATCGGAATAGCGAACCCTATTTTCCGAATAACCGAAACCTTATTTAATGATTCTGGAAAACAGCGAATGCTAAAAACGCGGTGGTCGGTAAAACTAACCTTCGGGACAACGAACCTTCGGAACATGAACCTTCGGAATACGAGAAAAGAGACCCCCGTTTATGTGTATGCGACAAATAGGTCAATTAGGGCAACAAATAATGTATTGGCGGTGCACCTTCTTGACCCTTCAGCTCCATAAGTAAACATTTAACATAATAAAACTATACAATTTTGTGATGCTCTTCACCCTCTGGCAAAAATTTTGCACGTATTTAAAAATTAGCAATTAACTTTTAATGTTGACCCTGTACAACTGATATGACCTTTTTTTACAATTTGAGTCATTTTTACCCTTATAACTCCCAAAACTTATGGTCGTAGGTGGTACAAATATACATTTTTGAATGCACAATATGGCATCCATTTCAACTGATTGGGGTTCCTTTTAAAAAGTTTGACCCCTGTGTAAACTTAAAATTGCCCCTAATTCAAAAGGGATACCACAATTGAATAGTACTAACTACCTACCGTTGACGGGTCCATACTAACTAACCCAAGGTGTCAAACCTTTTCTTGGAGAGTAACCGAATTCCTTAAATAAGGCCCCTATGAAATGCTGCTCCTACTCTATACCACAAAATAGGCATCAGTGCAAATTCGTCAGAATACTTTTAACATATGGTGAAAGCAAAGCTCAATATTCCTATACCCGACATACCGGGGCGGGGGTGGGTCTCAACTAATTCATTTTGTGGGTGGGTGGTCCGCCCCTGAGATTTTCCCCAATATGAGACTTCCGGATCTGATTTGAGGCCAAAAAAAAATGGGTGCTCCCGAGCTACATGTTTGTTTCCAAGAATTTAGGAAAATTAGCACCGCTTTACCTCGGTCCAGCTCTTTTTGAGGTGTGTTTCAAAGAAAAATTGTAGATATAGGCTTTGCCATGAAAATTAGGGTCTCTGGAACTGAAATGGTCCTAAATGGGGGGGTCACTGGAACTAAGAGAGTCCTGAAAAATGAGGGGGGGCACATACCCATACTACCGTTTTTCCTAATGTGAGAACACCCCCCCCCCCCCCCCTTCCCGGGCGTACATAAATGGTCAAGGCCCTCAGTGTGAGATGAAGTTGTCAAAATGCTTTTGTCATAATTATTCATCTGCTATTTCTGTTAATCACACGATGACTTTTTACTCACACAAGAGAAAACCTTAGTGTGAATTTTTTTGTCACATATTTTTAACTAAAGCATAGCTGAGCTGTTTTTAAAATGTCTTTTAATATGAAAATCTATAGACATCCAACAACAAACATATTATAATTTAATCACATGACATAACCTTTAGGGACACTCAGAGATTTCAGCGACATGGTGAAGTAATTTAACAATGTAATTTTCATTAGTATTGTATATTTTTGGTTTCCTGAAGGCACTGTGTTAATTTTCTAATCGTTATATTTGGCTTCTTGCTTTGTTTACTTTAGTGCTATGAGCTGGATACAAATATGATGCACTTAATTAGAGAGGATAACTCAACTGTTTTAGACTTATACGAACCCTAGGAACAACGTGGGATGTGTTGCCCAAAAAATTGATCTCCTGGTCGAAAAGGCCTGGATTTTTCCGCCACATTCAAAATGGCCGCCCCAAAATCCAAATTAAATACTACTATGATCTTCAAGGTCGATTAGAACCAACAAAAAAATGTGTTTTGGTTAACATTGTATGTTAAGATGACAAAAAGTAACACGCATCGATCATTGAAAAATGGTATTTTAAATAAAATATTGATGTCAAACTCATGGTTATTGCCAAATCCAAAGATGGCGTAGCAATTATGGCGCCAAAGAAGACTCAAGTTAGGAAACTCTCAATTGGCATTAATGTTGACTCTGTATTCGCGATTAAAATCAAACCAGCATGTCTGTTTGTCAATTAATTAGTAATATATAACACTCATGACCACATAAAGTTTATAATCGGACATTTATCTATGTAATAATGCTTCAAATTCAAAATGGTGCTTGATGCTGCTGAAAAGTAAAAACACTATAGAATTGCCATTACACACTATATCTAATATCTAGAAATTACCCATATCAACTAACTACATAATGTCAATATCAATTATAAAGTTGGGGTATCCACCAATGGAACACCTTGGGATATGTGCCGAAATTGATATCCTGGACGCAATTCCTGATTTTTGCCAATTAAATTGCGGCGAAAATCAATTAAACACCTAATTTTAACCATTTCTTAAGGTCCCTTTTGAATAAAAACAATGTTTTTTTTAAATGATTGAATGTTGCGAAAAGCAACACACAGCTCAATTAAAAATGGTAGTTCAATACGGGGTAACATTTTTTCAAATCCATAGATGGCCGGCCAAATGGCTGCCAAACTTTGAAAATCCTACCAAATGGGCAATGTATTTGGTTGGGTTGTATTCCCCATAATATACAAACATTGTGTCAACAACTAGAAATGGTCTCAAAACTACATAAACTGTATATCATACATTTATAATATTAATAATAATGTTTCAAATTCAAAATGGCGTCCAATCTGGATACCGAAAGGTGAAAAACCATAGAAAATGGCAATACCAACAACACACTTACATAGACACCACTATCTCTATACCGTACATAATATATGTGTATAACCGTGAAGTTTTATCCTTCAATGTGTCAGACATTACGTGACTTCGCCATCAAGCTTCTAATGACCATAAGCCTCAACCAATAATATTTCAATTGTATCCGGGTAATATGATCTCCAAGGAACAAAAAGTGTGCCACAAATTCTATCATGGGTTAAAGCCCGAATTTGTCAATTCAGTGTTCCTGACATACTGATCCAGGTTATCA
This sequence comes from Ophioderma brevispina, assembly GCA_023653785.1. Taxonomy (NCBI): domain Eukaryota; kingdom Metazoa; phylum Echinodermata; class Ophiuroidea; order Amphilepidida; family Ophiodermatidae; genus Ophioderma; species Ophioderma brevispina. The sequence goes on from JAMKCH010047777.1 coordinate 62,633, forward strand.
GGCAGTGTTCATTTATACCGAGTACCAGTTATCCTAGGCAGTGTTCATAACGTTACTACGAATCCAGTATAATCATGTAGTGTTCTCCATTTGAGGTTTTTTACAACAAATTGCCTGCTTTTCATTTGTCAGTACTTGTCACACTGGATCATAGCCATCCTGCACCAAGGACACATATTCTTGCGAGCACATTGCTACATGTGTAGGGATCTGGGCAGTCCTTTTTGTGTTTTATTGAGATCAAGGACTTACAATTGAGATTTGCCGCTCTTCTTTCAACCATTATACGATAGGGAATTCAGCTAATTACGGATGCGTCTCTAAATGGGGCCTGGCTTCAGTTACGTTGTTGGTAGAATGAGCAGGATTATGTTTCCTAACATTTATCGAGGTACAACGCTTTTTCTCTGCTAAGTTCACCTTTGAAGGTCAAACAAAAAAAATATTGCTTATAAATCAGCAAAACGCAGATCACAAATGTTGCATGTCATGTGGATAGTTGAAAGCCCTTGACCAGAGTGTAATCCGCCATCTGTACACAGTGCTCTCGTGTGCTGTGGACTGTCAAAATTCTTGATCAGAAGATTTTTAGTTAGTTTGCGGACAGCGGTCCAGGGCTGCAAGTTTTTAGTGACTATCATTGTAGTTGTGTCATACACCGAGCACATATGAGTGCGGGAAGAACTTTGGTAACTTCATGTCCTAGCAGGCATGCAGATAACCGTGTAGTGATAATTGATCTTACACTCCTGATTGCAAAAAAACCATAGCTTTTTGAGGCAAGATCTCTCCAGTTGTACTCACTCTAACAAACACACAAAGACTCTGCGTTCCCCTGATGTAAGCGTTGCTGATGTATGTTCTGAACGTTGACTTAAAATGTCTTGCATATGGGAATAATTATCCTGTCATCAGCTTTTCCTCCACCATGCGTTTAGCGAAGGGATGGAAAGTCACCTGTGCCTTTTGTAATATTCCACAGGTATGAATTTTTCTGCCCTCGGTAATTGTGTAGTGAACCGCTTAAATCAAAGATCTCATGATTATTGAGTATAGATGAACCCAATGAACCTGTTGGGAGCTACTACCAGCACAACAACGCTCACCAATTTGCATTCTTCTTCGTTTAACGATTATGGTTTACTTGATCTTGTACACACATATTGTAATGGCGGACCAGAAACCATACCTCCCCACAAACCCACAAAGACATTTCCATGACATTTTCTTTCTTCTTGACACATCTAAGGGTCAACAAAGACTGAGCACAACTGTTCAGTCAATCGGTGAGATCCATGTGTTTTGATACCTACATAGAGGATAGCATAATGGAAAAAAATGAAGAAAGAGTACAGAACAACGAACACAAAAAAAAATGTTTTCTTCTTGATGTATAAATACCGAAACACAAATTTCCCAGTGCAATAAAACTTTTGTGTTCCATCATTCATCAGCAAACTGCTTTCATACGAATTTTCCCCCCCCCCCCCCTAATCGTTAGTAGCTCCCACCAATAACCAAGCAAAGACCTCTATAACCTGGTATATCCACTGCACAGGTATGGATTGTGTTCAGTTGGGGTGTGCTTGGGCTTCTTACCACTCGGGCTTTCTGCTGAACGGGAACTTATGACGTGCACCATTGCAGGACATTTAGGTCCTGTTTCAAGACCCTACATCCATAATCACTATACCAGTACACTGATGTCTTGGTGCTCTTATACCATAACACAGTTAGTTTAAAAACTAATTGGCCTCAAAGAGGCTCTGGCTTGTTAAGCACTCAGGAGTTGAAAAGATCGTATGACCACTCTAGTCCATATCTGCATTGCGCGGGGAGACAAGCTTATAACTCGTAGCTCCCACACTCCATGCACTGGGTGGTGCGACACAGCCCGAGACACCCAACCAGCAAGATATCGACTACAAACTTGCAGGTCCTAAACGCCTACCTGCAACACGAAAATTCTTCTCTGATCAAAATTTTGACACAGTGTTTCCAGGTAACAGAAAGTACAATTCCATGCGTGAAACATTTCAGTTCAGTGCCCCAAACCATCAACAGACCTAAAGACGTTTGATGACCGGAGTTGTGCTGCATTTTATTTCAATGACCTCACGGTGAACTTTGAGAGAGACAGGCTTGACTCTCAACATATATATAGGAAACATTACTACCAACAGCATGTGGTTCCAAGACCAATTAAGAAACGCATCCATAATTATTATATTAATTCCTAGTCTTGTGGTTTGAAAGCAGGGGCAATTTTCTAGTCCGTGATATTGTGATCTCAACCTCACGAAGTGTCTGCAAGATGCCCTGCTAACGACGTGGCTGGCAATATTCTTGCAAGAAGGTGTGTTTCCTTGATGCAGGATGGCTATGATCAAGTGTAGATAAGTACTATACGACTTAAGACAGGTGATTGTTTTAAAAACCCTATGTACTGAAAAGAGCACCTCTCTGATATACCTGGACTCAGTTAGATTATGAGCACTGCCTGATTATACCTACATCGGCTATATTACATGGACACTGTCCTGATACAAAAACCCTAAGTTAAGTTATAACCTGACTTCACAGTGGAACACTGATTGCAACAATCATTCTTTTTTTGCCCCGTGCTAGAATTTGTGGTACACATTAAGTTTGTATTTCCTTGGATGTCAAATATTCCTATAAAAGAGAATATAAGATTAATTAGAAAGAGGGCCGGGCAAAGACACGTAGGTACGTCAAATAAGAGGATAAACCCTCGTCTTACCCAGGGGGTGTGGTTCCCTAGTGAACTCGCTCCGGTGCGCTAAATGCTAAAAATTTCATACAAATCTTCCTGATAATAGTTCCCATCATCCTTTCCGTCATTTATAGCGAAAAATGTTAAGGCTGCACGGGTGGTTATGGTATGCCGTCAAAGTCGAAGGGTAGAGGGGCGGGGGGTTCCACCCAAAGAGTATTTTATGGGGCATTTCTTGAAAATATTATAGCACTTAGGCTCTAAACTCTTATGTTTAGGTAAAACTAGCCATTGCCAATCATTTTAGGAACTGAAAACGGCATGAATCCGATACTTTACTTTTTTTTTAGAGCAAAATTGAATTTTCACCTATTTTCCTGTGAACATGCAATTTTTTTTATTTCCCACTCTGCGGACTGATGACGTCATTGTGACACAATACAGGTAGGTTGGTACTTATTTTTCAATGAAGAGGGGACCATACCTATCCATTCACTGTTTCAAAATCATAAGCATTGGGTGGTCTTTATAACAAATTCTCGATGGGGAGAGTGGTACCACCACCCCCCCCTTTTTAAACCGTGTTACAAAAAAGGCCTTGGTAACACAAGGGATAACCCCAACTGTTATGATGTATTTGCATTAGTTAAGTAGTTGTATGGCAATTCTAGATGATAGAGGTCCACAAACTATTATGAATGAGATATGTCATTATTTAGTTAGTTGTACGTCAATTTCTAGATACTAACGGTACATATATATGGCCAATTTTTCTCGGTGTTATTCACCTTTCAGTAGTCCTTATCGAGCACCGCCATTTTGAATTTCAAGATTATTACAAATATTAACTGTCAGATATATTATTATTAATGTGGTCATTGAGATTTTTAATTAATGGATTTATCTATGGTTAAGGGGAGGAGGAGGGCTGAAGAAAGGACACAGGACGTTGGGCATAAAAAGGAAAGAAAGGGGGTGCAGGGGGACTAAGGTCCTATAAAGGTTTCTTTCTCCCCTTTCCCTGCTGAATTTTATTTCTGTGAAATAAGAGTCAATATATTGCCAATTTTGTAGATTTAAATGTTTTGGGCGGCCATATTTTTTGCTGCCATCTTGGATTTGAAACATGTTAAACAATTTGAAATAACCATTTTATATTAATTGATCGTGTGTGTGTTGCTTTAAAAATCTTACATGCACTTTGTTAATATATCCAAAACGCGTTTATTTTTGTTTGTTTCTAAGCGACCTTAATAATCCTAATAGCTGTTTAATTTGATTTTTGGCGGCCATTTTTGAATTTTGGCGAAAATCAAGGCCTTCGACCAGGATATCATTTTGGCACATAATCTCAAAGACAAGTTGTTTCCTTGGGTTTAATATTTAGTACTAAAAACAGTTAGGCTATCCTCTCATCTAATTATATTGCATACAATTATCGTAGCTACTCCTCTACTATTTGAGTTAGGCTATGTTTATCAGTACAAGGCTAAAAATCTTGCCTTGTTTAAAAAAAATTGTGTGTCATTCCATCAAATCTGGTGAATGTTCATAAAGTAAGTATAAGTCCTAGATCTATCGTTGATGACATTAGAGTGGGGAACCACATTGGGACATAACGGTGGGACGTAGAATACTACGAAAAGAATGATCGGTACGGTACGAACCCTTTGGGCAATATGTGGTATGTTGTCAGCCAATGATTTGGTTTTGCACAATTTGGGCCAGTAAGTTTTCATATGCACCCCTGTCAAATTTCCCTACATCTTACAAATTGCATTTAGTTTTGGCCTTAGAGTATAGGGTTTTATTTGTTAGTGTTACCAATTGCACAGAGGGCGCTAATTTTTAATAGTTACATAACATCATTACTCGTCAAAATATGTTTTGTGTGCACCTCATCAAACGCTATAATTGCATCAAACACAACATGCCCTAATGAAATCAATATGGATGGACAATATAAAGTGGAAAACCAGATAGAATGAACCGCCTTGCGGTATTTATGTGCCCTTTCACATTTTACAAGAAATTCTAGTAATTACAAGTTTTAAAAAAAAAAAAACTTTTCTTTTCTTTTCCCTCTTTCCCCACATTTGTAACCGGGACTATAAATAACAGGTGCGTCGTGTGAATTTGGGTACATCTATCTGGACTGGACAGGAACAGAATTTATTTGGACATCTTTTTTTTACTATATGAGCATGCAGTGCAAAACTGTGGGATATTTTGTGAGGAGGTGCACATGCCCCTACATGTCCTAAATCCCACGTAACTTCATTCTCCCCCAGGTCCCCCCTGGGGGTGTCATGGGTCTGGAAATTTCAGCAAGGTTGATATTGCAAAAAAGGTCAACATTTTGGCCATAGTTTGTTTTCTTATATGAGCTAGAGTAGCCAACGTGGGAATATTGTAAGGAGGGCAACATTTACACCTACTACCCATATGTAAATGAATTCCCCCAGTTGTCCCCCCTTGGGTTTTCGGAGAGGAGGGGGGGGGTATCTGCACAAAAAGGGGTCAAAACTTTTGCCATTTTTTTTAAAGACTAGAGTTAAGCCAAATTGGGTATAGATTGTATGGAGTGGAACACGCTCCTACTAACATGTCATTTATTCTTCCAGGGTCCTCCTGGTACAAGGAGTGAGGAAATACCAAAACGGTAATTTCATAAAAAGTTCAAAATTTGTGGCGATCTTGGTGGGTGCTGACCTTAATCCTCACCCTTGACCTTTTAGAATTATTTTTCTGTGATGTTAGGAGTTCATGATGAGTTATCTTAATTATTTTTGTGAGTTATGGAGTTCATCATTGAGTGTTTTTAGAGTTATTTTTGGGGAGTTATGGATGGGTTCACGACGAGTTGTTTTTATAGAGTTATTTCTTGGACATAGTCGGGAAGTGGGTTTGAACCCCCACACTTTTTATTTGACCCCACCCTTTTGATTGACCCCCACCCTTTTACTGAGGCACCCTTTATTACTGACAATTTCGACCCCACCCTTTTTTATCAATCTCAACAATATTTGTGATTACCTGGAAAACAGTAACAGAAACTTCCATCACAGATTGGCAAATGTGCACTGTATAATAAAAAGTGAACACTTATATCATATTAATATTTAATATTTTGTTGCCATATCCAAATTAACATAGGAGGTACACGTAATGAAGTTCATAGTAGGCAGTGGGGTTTGACCCCCACACTTTAGATTGGACCCCACCTTTTTACAAGAGGATCCTTTATATTGAAAATTTGTCAGCCCCAACCCTTAACTGATTTTCAGGATTCCAACCGGCCCCCTTTAAAAAGGGTGGACTGCCAACAGTGTTGGAGGCTTATGGATGGGTTCATTGACAGCCGTTCCTGTTTGCCTTTAGTCCGTCCATCCATGAAAAAATGTTTCCACCGGGCAACTGGATGCAAAAAGGGGTATTTGGGGGGAGGATACGAGTTTGCCTTGTTTTAAAGGGTTGAATTCAGTATTATGCACACATCCTCAACATTCTGATGAGGTTACCGAATTGGTAGGGATGTGACACAATACAAAATCCTTCCCTTTTACATTCAGATGTCCGATTAAAATAATTTGTCACCAAATGACCCAGTTCCTCAGAAGTTTAAAATGACCTGGATGTAGCATTTTAACGGTTTTGCCTTTATTTATATATTTTGTTTCAGATTCTTTCTTATAGTTCTTTCTTTTGCAGGTAGCTTTCTTACAATTGCAATAATGTGAAATCTTTTACTCAGTGTTTGCTATTTCTGGACTGATGAAGCAAAAGTTATTTCCGGCATAAATGTAAGCAATGTATTATAACAAAGGACTTTATGCATTCTTTACATGTATTTTTCAAATCCAACCTCACTATAGTAAAAAAAAAAATCCCCAAACTGTTGTAATGGACCCACACTTACTCTACAAGCAGCCATGTTTAAAGAATGATGACATTTCAAGAAAGGGCCCCCCCAATTTCTTTGAATCCGGGTTTCTTTGCATATGTGGATACATGCATGGAAAGCTTTACCAATGTATAGTGATCAAACCCTGGCAGTGAATAAGCCGAAATGGCCGTCTTTATGTAATAAGATGATTTTGTAGTTCTGTTGTGAATGACAGAAATCAAAGCATTTCCCTCAATTTTTCTTCCCCCCAACCCCCCCGCCCCCAGCAAATTAGGGATTTTTTGGCAAAATCCAGCGATTTGGGGCCAAAAACACAAATTTTGGCAAAAAGTCAGCGATTTGGGTGCAAAATTGTTCAAACTCTAAAGTTTGATACTTTTGCCCCTCCCCCCCCCCCAGAATAGTCACCACTCCCTCACGTGTTTCACTCCCCCCTGCCACCCCCCCCCCCTGCCCACCCCCCCCCCCCTTTTTGGTCCTAAAGTGGAGGCTTACTGTGTTTTTCAAAATTGAAAACTTACAATCCCCGGGTGGTGGACTGCATTTTCTCAAATTAAAAACCGTTTTGCATGGAAATGGAGTGGTAAGGTCGTGCACACCCCAAAAAATGTGTTTTTTTTTTCTTATGGTGGCCTTTAAAGATAGTGTTTTTAATTGTGTTCAAGACCGGAAAATAAAATAAGTGAATTTGCGCTAACCTTGTGAGTTTTTTGGTCATTTGTAACCTGGGGCCTGTTCAACAAGACTTACGATCAATTGTACTTAGTGAGTTATCCAAGCGTAACTCGCATCAAGCCTTAAGTGATTTGGGTCACGATAATCCGTCGAAGATTTGTGTTCAGATTTCGTATAAATGAACTTTCATTCATCGAAGTACGTCAAATATCAGAAATAAAAATATGGGGGCACCGAACTCTGTTTTTGAGAAAATTCTATTAAAAACACCTATTTTTCCAAAATTTTGTACCACGTCTAATGGAAAGATTCTTTTTTTTCATGGAACATTTTTGAATATTAAAAAAAATCGGTTCGATTAACTTTTGTCCAAAATTTAATAAAAGTGGGCGCACTTAACAAGATCTGTCGATACTGAAGAAAAAAGAAGGGGTCACCGAACTACTTTTTCTGTTATTTTTCGAAAATAAACCCGGTATTTTTAGTAGTCTAAAATACCAACGGTGGGCAACGCGATCTCGAGGTGCGTAAACCGGCACAAGTGTCACGCATTGCCTAACGCTTAAGCTGACACACCACCGTACACACGAACCAAAAACATGCACGCAAAAAGTGCGCACTGATTAAAAATAACTTATAGCTTGTTTTTTTCCCTCTTTGTATTTTTTATATGGTTGTTGTGATGTATGATGGACCAATTAAAGACTATGTAAGAAAAGGGAAAAAGGTTTAATGAAAGGTGAGAAAGGGAAGCAATGGCGTGTCCAGAATTTCGTTCGTGGATTTTTGAAGGCATTTTACTCTGAAACCAGTAGTTAGCTGGACGAATATAGGCCACCATACTTCTTAGTATTATCTAAATACTATTGTCAAATTCGACAATTTTGCCTTGGCGCTGGGCCACAAAATTCCTGTGGTTTTTGCTTTTCGCTTTGAGTGAGAAATCACAGCTAAATGTAAATAAAGCCTTAGTAAATCAGTTGAATAGGTGATTAAGATTTGCAACCCACTGCTTCATGTTTTTACAAAACGATTTATATGAAGTTTTTCGCAAGTATTGAGTAAAATCTTCACGAAAAAATAATCAACAATTCCTTTTTATTTTTAAACGGGATCATTTTCTTTTCTGCCGTAAAGTTTACCGACCTGAATGATCCTCTTTTTTATTAAATACGTTTTCTAGAAACTGCCCATAATGCTGTTTGTAATACTGAAAAAAGGTCTTATATACATGAAATGTACATAAAATGACAATGATATTTCCTTCAACGAAACCTAGCCTATTATAAGGTCATATTAATCTCATGTTTATGCATTTAACACTCTAGGTGAAATGTTGTTAGAAAAACAAATACTCTTGTCATCTGAGATGTATAATAATAAATCATGAGACATTTCTGAGTCCTGAACCTTTACATCTGTGGTCCTGACATCGAAAATTATAAAGAAACACACTTTCTGTCCTATACGACATTGAAAAAGGTTTGAAAAAGTATCAGAAGATAGCTGCTTATTTTCGGAAAAAGAAGGATATTTAGTTATTACTTGATGCCCTTTATAATACATTAATCTTTGACTCAGTTTAAATTCTGTGACAGAACATATGCCTACTACATGCACTGTCATTGGAAACAGGTAACGGGCAAAAGCGGCTTGGTCTATGCTTCGGAAGAATCGCCACAGCGTACGCAAGAGTGTTTTTTTTTACGGCGCGGACGCTAGAACGCCAGTCACAATTTTGGCAGAATTATCTGCTTGGGGACTGGGGCGCGCAGCTAACGTGACACAATCACCTAAGTTTGAACTTACAATTAAGTTCAAACTTACGCTTGATCGAGTCTACTCTTTATAAATCCAACTTGACAATTGATCGTAGTCTTCGGAAACTGGTCCCCTTATTTACAAAACCAATTACATTAAGCACTTTAACCTGGACCTGGCAGCTTTCGCTGAATATTGTATAGCATGTACATTTATCAATGTGAAACCTGAAGTCTTGATTTGGAAAAAATCATCTCAATTTTAAGAGCCCTCACGGAATAGAAATTAGCTTTGTAACACAGGAAAGCATTTAAAAATCCAGATCAAAACCACATCAATAACTTACAAAGATTTCTAGTTTTCTTATATTCGTATAAATATATTGGATTGGCACTCGTGCAAGTTTATCTCTTTGACAATCTAAGCCCTCGTCAAAGAGTTGGTGGAATCATCTTGATTTCAATTGGATTGACTACTTTTGTATTTGGATTTGGTCTTGAATTCATTGAAGTGTTTTCATCAAGGTACTTGAATTCATGGACGCAACAAAGTTAAAGGCACTATCAGTAAAGGTCAGGTCAGGTTTTCTTTGAACCCTCCATACTGGTATCCTGGGTACCAGTACTACCTGCCCGGCCGCGTCGTCGGCGGCTAAACCGGACTCACCCCTATCGGATTTGTAAGGAATTGATGAAGAGGGTAGCTTGTTACCACTGGTAGAATGAAAAGAAGATCTACCTACAAGGGCGGTCAGCTCTTGAGAGCTAATGAATGGCGGCCATCCAGCAAATTCTGCCTTGCATGTTGGCAAAGTTCCCAAAGGCTAGGCCCACCGCCATATGTGGATTGCCTTCAGGAAGGGATCCGTGTCAATTAATCTTTTGCTCCTCAAATCTCCTCACAACAGGCAGTATTGCCGAGGTTAAGGTGGAATCCGGCCGAACCCTCGTTTCCTGGGGACAAACCGGATTTGAAAACTTTGGTCCTAACATAAACAAAGTGGACTTGCCAATAGAAAAATCGAAAAAATTTCAAAAATTAAAAAAATCGATTCAAGGTTTGTAACAAGTATATAAGCTATATCCTAACTCACCCTGTAATTTACGGGCTAATACTTTTGAGCCCTCTTTAACCGCCAGGCATAATTGCAAGTATTCAAATATACGCAATTATTTAATGTGACCCCTTTGTCCACTTTGAGATTGACCTTTTTTACCATTTATAACCACCTAAACTCAAAAACCATGATCCGTGTGGTACAAACTAATACATTTTTGGAATCCTATGATGCCATACGCATGATCTTGCTCCCTCCTGGTCCTAACATAGCCTCCCAAGCTGTGATAGAGGTTCCAAAAAATACATCGCGTCGTTGACCGCTATTCTCTGATGGTCTGCGGTTTGTGAATGGGGGGCCAATTGTGACCATGAGCTCACAAAGTACATGAGGTCCCCATGTCCCACATGAGGTCACCAAGTTCACTGAGGCTCACCAAGGTCACATGCGCTCAACGAGAGTCTATGGGGGTCACCGAGGTCACTCCACCTCCCCTCATGTTCAATGAGGTCACCTCCCGACACGCACCCCACTCCGCCCTCCCTGACGCACCCCACCCCACCCGCCCAACCCCCCGGCCTCCTCCCCAACACCACAACCTTCCCCCTCTCAACATCCCTGCCTCTCCCAACACCCCACCCTTCCCCAACACCCCCACCCTTCCCCTCCATAT
>JAMKCH010047778.1:0-11768 GCA_023653785.1 Ophioderma brevispina
TAAGCTACCAAAACAAATGAATTGATAATTTATACTTTGCCCCCCCCCCTTTTTCTTGCAAAACCAAGCACCAACCAGGGCATAGGTAGAAGGTATATAGACAAGTTTGAGGTGATGTAATAGGGGATGACAAACCACACTCTTTGAGAGGCGAATAATTACCCAGAGAGTGTTTTGATTCCCCAATCCCACAAGGCACAGTTTTGTGAAATTCACCTAATAAGGTCATGTAATCCCACAAAAATCCTATTTCTTAACACACACAATTTAGCCCACAAAGCGCTAGTACTTAGGGAATTCTTAAAGCATGATAATGAAATGTCTTGTGGTTCCTAAACTTTAATACTTTTTTCCAAAGTACTGACATGTATTTAGTATTATAGTACAGTATAGGCACATGCATGCAATTATGCGGGATTCATTCAAAACAACCTTGGTAACTACCTAAAATTGGCTGTAGTACATCTCCAGATGGCTTATTGTCTTTGGTACTAATGGATAGCTATATGGAAAAGGGTCCTCATCTTTTCATTGATATTAAATGTGCTAAAACAGCCTAGTATGGTCATAAAAGTCCGTCATTATTTCGCATGGCAGCAAAACTTGTCAATTTTTATAGCCATATTTAAAAAAACTTTGTACCATAGCGAAAATTCATTTTCATCAAGAAAGAGAATTATAGATCTGCATGGCCTTTTTTGGCTCAATTAGGGCAAAGGACTATGTTATATGCACGGAGTTTTACTGCCATACAATGTTCGCGAGCCAAGACATTTTCTCATAAGTTCCTTGGACTGTACTATTGACAATTGCTTTATACCTTATTTTATACCAATAGCATCCTGTGATACCAAGTTTATAAGTAGTGCATTTTCATAAAGAAAATCCAGGAGGGTGCCCAGTGGCAAAAAAAAAAAACCCACTCTCCCCGGAGTATCAGATAGACGGTTAAGGAAAAACCATATCAGAAGGTCAAATATTTGAAATTTGAGGAATAGCTTAAAGGTGAGGATAAGTCTGTAGAAAAACTAAAAAATTAAAAAAAAAAAAAAAAATAAAAAAATATGAAAATTCCATTCAATTACGTGTGGGAGTAACGCTTTCCGTCCCGGGAGCGCAATGACTACAATATACTAATTTATCTTCTGATTTTGGTTGCTTTTAGTCTATGCATTTGCAAGGTATGTTATGATACCCATACTTTTCAAATATGCACAAAAAAAAAAATCTTGACTTTTGAATGATTTGGCGATTTTGATTATTAGATGATTCGGCCGCAATAAATTATTAAGGATACAAACGTTAATTCTCTCTTATAAGTTGTTCCTTAAAATGGTATTAAGTCATTGGCGCAACATCGTCCAAGTCGGTCAAAGAGAAAAAGACCCAAATGGAAATCCCAGTGATTGCCTTGGTAAGTAGTGGACACATAAAGCAAGCTTAAATTAAGGCAAACGTGTCCCAACATTAAACCTTAAATGTGTAAGTATTATACTCGATTCGCGTTGATTCGTTCGTCCCACTGGAGTTTTGGACCTATTCCAATAAGTCGGAGAGGGGCTCTACCGGGAAAATGAAATAATTCAAATGCACGTGCCACACCGGATTATCTTGGAGGACACTCCGGTCATTTAACTCACTCATCTGCCACCAAATACAATTTCATTCATGTATGGAAACGCACTAGTATTTCAGGCCTTAACATTGCTCACAATAACATGATTAACAGAAGTCCCTGCGCCTCCATGAATTTTTCACCTCCGCAAGAATGGTACGGGGTCACATATCAGATGAATCGAGTATAAAGGTAGCTTGATTCTGTCTGATTTCTTGGTATAAAATAAAACAAATAGAACTCCTCTAATATTTTGTTTTTGAAATTGAAAGATTAAATGTGAAAAAATATCGACATGTTGTCTTTTTATTTTTTTTCTTCAAAAGTATGACCGTTACCAAAACTTCCGTTATTGTGTGTGGATTAGTTGTGTCATTTACCGTTTACAAATATATACATTTATAGGTCTTATGGATAGGAAAATATGGCACAAGCCGTTGCCATTCATGTTACACGCAGTGCCTTACTTAAACGTGTAAATAAAACAAGGCAAGACAAACGTATAGACCTGCTGAAGTAGTCCTCTTAACTTTATCTTCTTCTACTTGCAATGCCTTATGGCCGTTTACATGTTAGATGCACTGTAACTTGAAGTAACGCAATTTTGGTTTTGCTTCAAGCGATTCTACTTCGTTTCAACAAGAAAAAAGTGGGGAATACGTTCCTCTATCTTCTCTTCATCTTTCTTCTCCTTTCATAATGTATCGAGGTAAGTGTCCGGCTATCGTATCGAATTTCTTGCCAGTTTGATATGTAAGCTCCTTTGACTGCGCCGTAAAGGTGAAGGTCTTGCAATCTAAGATTCCGCAGGGTTCAACTCCCGAGCGGGACATATTTCCCTACTTTTTGGTTTTATCAACAGGATGAAACCCTTTGAAGGAAAATAGTGATTTATGTGTCCTGTTATTTTTTAAGATATCAATTGCCATGATTATTGCCAACAACAAAAATATGATACTGGATGCCTATCGTCTTCGTTAAATATACACAAAGTTTTCATCTTAATAGAATGGTCTTAACCTTAAAACACCATCTGTAAAGTTTTTGCGCCGATATTTCAACCCTTTTTGATGTGAGAGCTAAAAAATCCCCATAGAGTACTCTGTAAAATTAATATTGGTGGACCAAAATGGGGCCCAATTTCGCTCATAATATCAAAATCAAACATCCTTTAGCCCTAAGATTTCACAGAGTAAATGAGAAAAAAGTAGGTTTCTTCTGATACTAACATTTTGACCGCATCTCGTAAAATCTGGGGTTCTGAGGACGAGGCTATTAGCGACCGGATCATGGCCCTTTAAAGCATTTTAGAGGGGGTTACCCAGGCTGGGTGATATGGGTCATAATCAGGATATTAAGGTCAAAATTTACCAAAGCAATGTTTGTTTGTCCACCAACGTGTTTATCAGGTTCCAAGGTTGAAATAGTTTGCTTCATCTGCGAGCAATAGTTTAATAGTAATGAGGTGATATTTGTTCAAGTTACTGGGCCTGGAAGGTTATAATGAACCGATTCTTAGAATTCTTTATCCACAGATAGAGCAAATTATACATTATTTTAAGCAGCATAGCCTAGCAAACATGTTAGTAAACAAATTGACATGATTAGAGCATTTTGAAGTTTAACCCCATTATACTACTGAAATGGGATCTATATATAGAAGGAGTACATAAGCTGATGCTTTCATTTACATGTAGTGTGTCATGATGTCGCCCAAAACGAACCGTGAGCCACTAGAATATGTAGATGATCTATCATGATCTATCACTCTTGATATTAAATAACGGTCAACTATCCCAATTAAAAATAGAAACTTTGAAAATCGTATTCATATTTCATATGTCTACCTCTTATTTTTTATGGATAATAGCAACTAGTCATGTCTTGACTTGAAGCTTTGGTGACAAACGCACAGGGGTTCGTTTACATAGACGGCTCGATCATTTATTCAAAAATTATAACTAAGTCGAAGACAAGCATTTGTATTATATGAAAGATAATTGTCACAGAATTACTTGTGGCCTGAAAAATTTCAAGAACAAAATTCGTCCATGATGCAACAAAACTAGCAAATTGATGAAAATTTGGCTGAAAATCCAAGATGGCGGCCGAGAAGCTATTGTTTTTAGGTGCTTACAAAAATAGTCATCGGAGGAAAATAAGGTGAAAGACAAGCCATTGACATGTTCTACATGGAAGAAAATTGGATAAGGATTAACTTAAGACTAACAAAATTGAAGAAAAAATTCATCTTTGGTTTCGAAATCCACAAAATCTAGGGAAATGGGTAAAAAATCCAAAATGGCGGATATGCAATAAATAATCATGGCCGAACCCTTTGAACGACCTTGGAAAATCAGCCTACGCTAAAGTGTTCTGTTGTTCTATTACGTTTTCCCATTACCATGGCTTTAATATCTAACTGTGGATAATGCTAGAGATAAAAAATTATAATAGCAAGCTATGACATATTATTAGGGACGACTTCAAAGCTTGACCTCCGATTGTTGGCCGTTTCCGTCTGGTTCGCCGGTTGAACTCGGTTCCCATTGTCCTAAACGATGAAATATGGTTTAACTACCACGACCAACCCAAATGGCGGCTGAGTTTTGAAACTACCCCTTACGTTTTGAAACCTGTCCTCTCAAAACGAGTGTTAAATCGCGAGTGTACTTAAGGCGATATGGCCCATTGAACATTCAGGGAATCAATACAAAATAGAGGCGTTTCAACCGAATGTTCTACGTATCATTTCAAAACGTGTATGAAATTTAAAAGTATGACAATGTTGGCAAAAGCTAAACAGGAATAGTGGTTTGTGCAAACAGGTTTTGTAATTTTATAACAAGCAGCGCAAATTAAATGCACTTCATTTAAGCAGTGAAAACGTTACACGTAAACGTAAGGCAAACAATTTTGTAGTTCTTAATTTAATTAATGTTTAAAGAAATCAACTGTGATATCATACATGAATCTGCCAAACGAAATTTTCGAATACGTTAATATAATTGCGTTGTAAAACTTACGTACTGAATGTTTCAATTTAGCGTTGTAAGTGCCGAAATGGCCAGTGCTTAACGGCACGAATATCAATTCATAGCCAGCATAATTGTGTCAAATAACTGTGTCACATAAAATTGCTGTCACGGCACATTTGTAATGGTTTCAGCTACTCTATAGCTATATTGCTTTTCGCCGCCGCATTAAATTTCGGATTATTTCCGCATGCAGGTTTGTGATACAACATCACACAACACCAACAATTTTTTTCGTGATTTCAATAGCGCCATAGCTAAACCAATCTGTCAACAACATTGGGCCGTAGAGAGACGGCAATGAGTGGCGGGGAACGTCTGAGGTGTTAAACGGCGAAAAATATAATAGTATCTACTAAATTCCATGAATATATTCAAACACTTGAACGAAGAGCTGAAAACTGAAGGGTAGCTGAGCATACGTGATAAGAATAGGTAGATTGTCTGCATGTTTGCTATGATATATTATTAAATCATGAGACTTTGTTTTTATTTTTGAATGCATCTTTTGTTATGACAAATCCCTGTGAAACCAACTAAAGATCAAAAACCTTTTTATTGTCTTTTCTAAACTTGGAAACACTCTAAACCCCACAAAAGCTTGTCAAAAATCTGTAACATAAATGGTTAAAATGTTAAAGAAAAGATCCAACGAGCGTGATTTGTTCTTAGTCCGTTCTCTCTTTCAAGAGAATATCAGAACTAAGTGGATCACTACAGAGCGCTGATTTGCCAAATGAAGGGAAGGGGCGCACAAAAATAACATTCCCGACATTTGTGTATGCACTATTGCTTTAATTAATAAATTACGTAATCAAGAGATCTTGAACAAATATCGAAGTGTGTAATATGTTACAAGCATTATTTTCTTACTCAACACTCCAGTGTTTAGAGAATTATTTGTAAGTTTGTTTGTGAATATCATAAATTAATTGGGCTCCTGAAGGAGGCGTGTGGTGTACCTAGGACCACCCTGTTGGCCTTATAGCTATGTTGATTAATTTGAAGGTTGTCTTGGATTTATTTTGTTTTTCAAGGACAAAATACAGTTTGAGGTAAAATTTCAGACAATTTATCGTCACAGTAGTCCTTGATGTGCCACTAGCTATATTTAACCTAATTCTATAAAAATCCAGGAGTGCATGGTTTTGGGGTGTATAATAACATTATAATAGGGCTGTTTTTTGATATTAGAGTGTATCGGTGCGCGTGGCTACAGATCGCATAGATCTGTAGCCATGGCGCGTATGTTCAGGGGGATTATGTTTGATAGAAATTAAAAACTGTTGCAGGTAATTTTCGGAGTTTTTGTACCTTCAATTACAAACCCCAAAATTAAAAGCACAGCGGAAATTCATCACCTGAAATCGGATGTAAACCAAGTTGAGGGTGTCAAAAATTCGAAACCCAATGTTATTGCATGCAAGGTTAAGGCAGACTCAGAGATTTCCAGTGAGGGCGCCCTCCAATTTTTCAAAGAAATGTTTTTTTTGGCATATACATAATGCTTGTCCATGTACTGTCACTGTGTGAAGTAACTAAGCTTAAAACGAAGTCCTCATATAACCAAATCAAGACTTTTGTTATAAAATTCCTGATCCGGATTTTTGTTTATTACACGGATCCTATGGAACGTAATACTGTAATAAAGGTTAACTGATCAAAACGAAAGGGTCGGATCATCTTCAAATTTGGATTGTGATTGTCGATACTATCTTGTAGTTCTACTCTTACATTTTTAATTTTACACCAACAAATTAATTTCGAAATATCTGAGTCGCCTTTAAATGTTTCAAATTCATGCGTGACATGACATGCTACTATTACTGTCATGGCTATAACTAAGGAGCATATTTGCCTGTTTGAATTTTGAACATGTTGAAAAAAACAACAATTTAAGATAATAGCTTACCCCGATGCTGGTAAGTACTTCATTGAAAAGTACCACACTATGACTTGAAACTGCATGAAAATATATATATTAGTAATCTTTCCCTGCATGGGAGATGGCCAGCGCACGATAGTGTTGAAAAAAAAACCCATGTGCGCTTGGCCGGATGTGAACCGGCGACCTTCGTATTACATGCACGACCGACTTCTATCCGACTGAGCTATCAAGGACAGGTTTCGGTAGAAGAGCGATAGATTCATCTATAGGTGTTAGGTTCGAAAGGTGTCTTACTACGCCTTCAAAGCATTGAAAAATAGTCTTTACTACAGTAGAGTCTCAATCTTGATCGATTACGCTGTCACAACGGAGATACAGAATCCTTGCTGCTTTGCAGTATTGTAGTGATAAGACGGTAACGAGATGAATGTTTGGTGTCACGTGTCAGGTAACCAGGTCACGTGTCGGGTATTCAGGTATCAGTATGCTCTTCGGGGGCGACCGATATATATAAATCCGACTCTGTTAAATCAAGGTCTGGACATATGGCCTCTGCCCAGGAGTGCTATTTTTTTTCCAAAAGACACGGTTATTATGTCTAAAACAGTACAAAAATTTACCTTCCCTACTGATTCAAAAAGCCGACGTACGATGACGATAATCGGTGGTTTTTCAAGGTAGGGATACGACGTCATTTTTACCTGAAAAATGGGGTCCCCCGAAGCAAATAATAAACCAATCAATGCCGTGACGTCATCAAATCTTTTTTTTCCAAAAATTGGCTGTATTACCATTAATTAAAATGCTTTTAAGATTCAACATCTTGTATATTGTTCTTTAATAATTAATATTCAATTGTCCCCGCAGTAATGTGAAAAAGATGCGGTCCATAGTTACAAACTGAAAAACAAGTCAGCGGATAAATACCCTTCACGTGGACTGTAAGAGCAGACGGATCCACAGGTTTAGTTAATAGCAGGGCTTACAGACACTTGCGCGCCGGGATGGCGGGCTTATGCGTTCAAAGATAGGTAAGGGAAACTCTAATAATGAAAATAAAAATTGCCTAAAGTTTCCAACATCGCAGCTATCATTATGCATATTTCATTGCCAAGAACTCAGACCTGACGATGTGTGGAGTTGTATAATAATAACTAATTATTTATGTTTAGGTGATATTTAATTAGATCAGGTGTGACATAAAGAAGGCTGTAAATAGAAGCGTTCGTTAGCTCGAAATCTACGGTCGGAGTGAACTCAATTGCTATCAGTACGTATTGTTTAGGTGGGGATGTGGGAATGTTAAAATAGTCCCGTGATAATATTGATTTAGATTAAAAGTTTATAATTGATTTTATTAATCTTTAGGTATGTTTTTAAAGTCTATGAGAGAGTTATCAAGATACATTACTGCGTTCTGAAGTAAACCTCATGTTCTTCAACATATTCCAAGTCGGTATCTTTGCATTGTTAAGTACCATGCTAAACAGGATAGGCAATGCGGTTGGACAGATTGCAGTGTTCACATTCTTTGAATGTTGGCCGAATTCCAAGAAGAAGAAGTGCAAAGTGATGTGGGGAAAGCCCTTGAGAACGGACCTCTTCACCGTTTACAACATGTTTTGTCCCATTAGACATGAGATTAAACACCTTTGCAGCAGGAAAGTCATTTCAAGAAGTAGAGGTTTTAAAGCCAGAGTTGAAGCGCCTAAAGGCATTCTTGAAGACACGTAGCAAATGGAAAAAGAGCTTGAAAAAACATCTGACGACTAAAATCAAATTATCTTGGAAAAGCTCATATATCCAGTAGGCAAAGTAGCATGGAAGTCCTGTGAGAATTACCAGTAAAAATCATCACCCATAATCTTGACGCAGCTTCCTAAAGAAACGTATTGAAGCTGGTATCACTTCAAAGACTAAAAATATCGATCACTTTTAAGTTTGTTGCAGTCCTGCATTGCAGTATGGGCACTGGGTAGAGGACTGCCTAAGGGGCAAGAAACGCACTGCACTGAAATGCAGTGGAAGTATGAACGGACCTTTATGCAAGTACTAACCAGAACCTGTAAATTACTTTATTCTATAACTTCAAAGGTTCTGATCACTTGCCAAAGCTACCAGCCCATTTTACCAATGACAAACTCCAAAATGTTGTCAATGAAATCAGTAGTTAAAAACACATGGGACATGTGAACTTCCAGGCTTTCATTTGGAAGGACAATTTTTTTTTCAAGAGCAACTCGTTGAGTTCTGCAATGAAACTATGTTGATAAACCAAAGGCATTTTTCCATCTCATGCTTCATCATGTCCCAAAGAAAGGCGATCTCCAGCAGCCTGGAAACTAAAGATGCATCTATCTACCTGCCAATTTACATCAATCTCAGATCTTCAAAGGAACAAATGGATTTCCGTTTCAATAGCTCTATCCTACCACAGATTTCTGCACTGCAAAACAAACATAGAAAAAATTAGTCTCCAAGAGAAGAGAATACATAGTCTCGTCGAGTTTTCAAAGGCCTTGGATAGTGTGAAAGCGGAGGGTAATGATGCACTTCTGATGAGAGAAATTGAAGGATTCATTGCCATAATGTATGACAACCCAAACAAAGTTTTGTATAGATCACGGGTGGTCCACCGAAGAAGAATTTACTTTTCACCGGAAGAATTCGTCAAGGTGATACACCTCTTCCTTTCTTTTCCTTCTTATTTGGTTATGTTTATAACGAACGTTATATCTGCGAGTTACCCATTGTAACCTTGAACCTATTTTGACTCATAACTATGAACTTACAACTGCTGAAGAGCAAACTATATTTTTTTTAACCTGGAAAGGGGACGAACACGTTGGCATAATTTTCGACGTGTTTCAATCCTATTCATATTTTGACACCTGTATAAACCTTTACCCCCTTAAAAAATATAGATTCCACTCCTTTGATTTTGGAAAAACTTTTGATATGTTGTTTTAAAGGTTTTCTCAATACAATTCTGGAGAAAATGATTCTTTGCAATAGTTTTGGGATAAGACATCATTATTCTATTTGATGGTCAATCAGAAAATGATTATTTCAAAAATATTTTTAAAATGGCTGTCCTAAGATGTCTCCTCCATTTCTTTAAGACATTTGAAATTAACGTTATAATGATCTCACACAATCTGACTTTGAAATTGATGATTTGCACTAATTCCATAAATCTTCTCAAGCGGATTTCGTAATTTAAAAAAGTTTAATAGTAAAAAAATTTATTGGAAATTGCATATTAGTATTAAGTAAGTAGAATTCATGAGTTTCGAAGGAAATAAATATGGTAAAACGTTAGTCGTACCTATCATTTAAGCCTCAACTCCACATTCACCCCATCAAACTGAATTGTTTTTGTTGTTTATGGTATCACTTCATTTTCATTTTTTTAGTTGATTGACTTATTTTTCTATTTATGATACAAGCTAAAATAAGGTTTGTTTATGGCTGCCCCGAAATTAATTTGTAATCTATGGATCTTGTAATACACATAATTACAGCTCACAAGTAAAAGTGTATGTCGGAGTCAAACAGAATTTTGGAAGTAAGGTATATCCGATGGAATGGCCTTTCCCTTGAGCACAGAAATCTGCTGCGGTAATGGGTTGTAAGACTCAAACTCAAACTAACTTGGGGGCATGGCGATTTCCGGAAAACTTTCCGCTCAACCATAAATCCATTATTATACATACCACACTGTCGTATAAATATGTACATTAACCCACATATTGCAATTATTCATACTTTTACTCACATTTCTTAAAAGAGCCCTATTTTTTTTCATTTTTTTTTTTTTTTTTTTTTTTTTGCGAAAGATTTGAAATAAAAAGCAAATGCCCTTCGTAAAGCCTCAACCCTGTCATGTGCGTTGCGGACGCAAACTACTCTTGGCAGATTGGATGTCGGAAATGAAGATTACGGGCAGTTGGACGACGGACGCGTGTCAAATAATGAGGCTAAAAGGGATGAAACACTTCTTGGGCTAAAAAAAACGAAGAAATGCTTCAAGCCTGTTTTGAGTAAATTTAGAAGCAGGTTGTTCGAAGGATCAAAGCAGCCGAAGTTTGCTTCATTCATTTCCTTCAGCCGCGGGTTTCCATCAACATAATTTTAAAAGTATTTATGCTCTGGAAAAGAACACTTCCGGTAATTGTCTTCACGATCCTGAAAAAAATGAAAATTGGTCCTTCTCGTCTTTGCGGCTCTTTAGAAGCCTTTCCTGCCACAGCATTGCGCCTGTATGTTTTTTTTCGAATACTGATTTATTTCTTGTTAGGGCATGTACCGAAAGTCGCTTATACATACAAAGATTTTTAAACCTGTTGCAATGAAATTATTGGTAGGGAAAGCTTCATCAAACATTTTCCATCTCGACCCAAATTAATCAAGATTAGAAAGCAAATATGAATTCCAGGTGATTATCGGTAGGTGGGACGTTGAGTAAATGATCGTTTGATCCTCTTCAGATTGGAAATCAAAACTGTGTGTAGTCGTGCAGCGTACCGCTACTTCACGTGTGTTTGGTATTTTTTGACGTGATAAAATGAAGGAACAACTATGTGGGTCAGTGGGGGGGGGAGGGTTTTTTTCGGGGGGGGCGTGTACATGAAATAATTCTCTTACCATAACACCATCATGGGACCCGCTTATTCGTGTTAAAAACGTGCCGCCATGTCTGGTATAGCGAGTGAACTTCTTCTGGAACGTTTTGTAAAAGAATCTCCTGTTTACACAAACAATAGCGTGCGTGTCGTAAACATATAAAGGTACTTGCCTCATATTATGAACGCAAGTACGCGGAGAGGCACGCTATCCTGAGGGCCGCTGGGAAAATCTCCTACATCATTAGTTTTATAGAAAAAGATTGCAAAAAAGCTCAGGTGTGTTTACGCTTGATGTTTATCTATCTCGTATTTGGCGTTATTTAAAACTTTGTTACCAATTTCAGCAAAATGTCTAAGCTAATGATGTCTTGTTTTATTTATATATCTCTACATAAACCCATTATATTTATATAAAAATACACATATTAAGTACGCTGATGTAGCCATACTAAGACGGCAAATAGTATAGGTCCTTTTCACCAATTTTTGCTTGCTTGCTGAAATGCAGTAAGCGGAGCAATGCTTTTCATTACTTTATAGATGAACAAACATTTGGGCGTTTCTCGTTGTATAAAACTGGCACTTACAAGTCCTTCGGTGGG
>JAMKCH010047779.1:0-23337 GCA_023653785.1 Ophioderma brevispina
TCCTATAAAACGGAAATCCATCTTTTAAACCCATCCCAAAATTAAGCAGATCATAGTTTTAAAAATAAATTATGAGAAATGAAATCAAAAGCTTTCTCAAAAATCAAATAAAAGGAAAAGACCCGGAATATTAGGTAATTCTGTGTAACTCATAATGTCGCAAACCTGTCTATTTCTCACAATTATACCTTCATTGCCATAAAATCCGACTATCAAAACTGATTAAATCTGGTAATACTTTTCCAGCCTGTGGCAATACAGGAGACGACAAGACCGTTTATATGACACATGAGGGATTTGAAGCTCTCCAATTTTTTAAAGAAAAGAGGAGGGGTTTTGACCTTTAGGGAGCAGTGTTGTAATTACATCCACGTGGGGGGGTCTTGTGTAATGGGAGAAGGACAGCCTGCACGAAAAGACTCATTAATTGACCTTAATAAAACCATGAAAGATCGTATGAAAAATAATTTGTAAAATTCAAATGTGGAGCCACTAAAAACCGGACTTTATTATTGCTATACCCTTTAGCAGCACAACAAAAGCTCCCTCGTGTTGAATTGGGCCCTCCAAACTCTTTTGTGGTTGTCATCTTAACCAGGTAAAAAATTATCCGAATTACAAAATTCCCAACTAATATCTTGTGTATTTTTGGTACTATATAACCGCTTATAAAAATCCTGGTTTTTATCTAAAAATATTCCTTGTTTGTAGATTTTAAAATACTCTCAGAACCCAAAATTTGAAATAGCTTTGTTTGCAGAAGTTATTTTTTCCAGACTTAAGAAATAGGAGGAAGGCTTTTCCCGTTTCCAGCATGTTAGCCTTGACCGCAACATGGCCCATTCCATCCATCTGATCTACGAAAAGACTTCAAGCTCAGATTCTTATCATTAAGAGTCTCCAAGGAATTTGGGTCCAAGGTATGATGATGAAGCCTCAAGATACTCACTATCGGCCAAAAGCTCGATATCGGACGCAAACCACACCCGAGAGGCCTCTTCTTTTTAAATGATAATAGGAAATTGTTTACCACGGAATTTCTAATAAAGTGGTATCAAAAAACAAACTGGTCGTTGAGAACCAATGTAAGTCGTTGGGGTGAGGTGAATCTCAAAAAATATTATCCAAAATGATATGGAGTGGACAGCTTACTGTAAAAGGACCTCTTTGATAGTACTTTTAACGATTACTAACATAATCCTTACTTTTCAGAAGAGAATGTTGAATTTTCTAAAAACTTTACCCTTAGTTTAATCATCTAAAGTAAAAGTTAGTGACAAACTATAGAATGATCAGTCCTATAGCCTGGCAAAAAGCTCTGTATTTGAAATATATTCATAACATCTCTTCTGAAATTAAAGAAATGAATACTATTTTAAGTGGATGGGTTGTCTCCAAGTATATTGCTTCACATTTTCATTAATATAAATCTCCATAATCAATAACATTCATATCTTGGATTAAATCCAAAACCACTTTCCTTGATTTAGGAATTAATATGAGTGTTGAGTGTAGGTATCTAGCTTAGGATCAAGTACCAAGTTCCAGTCCCACAAATAAAATAGTTTGTATTTATTAAATCTTCAATAATTTTTTTTTTGTCTTAAATCTTGACCTGACATTATTTAATTATATTAGCGATTTTGATCACTTAAAGTTAGCATCTTTGTCAGTATGTTCCAGCGAATCGTATTTCGTTCGCAAATTTTGTGGGTACTTTGAGATGTTTGACATGCAAAGCTATCAAATACGAATTCGATTGTTGTGAAACCCGTTAGACAAATGTAATCCGAATAAACTACTAACTGCAATTTGACCAAAAAATCAGATCGCAGCAGGTCGTGGACCGCGCATATAATATATATATCTATCTATATTATATATATATATTATATATATATATCTATATATATATATATATATTATTATATATATATTAATATTAGCTATCTTATATAATCAGTGTATTTTCAGGTGATATCTTTGGAATTAAGGAGAGGAAAGAGAGAGAGATTGGCGACTGGCTAATTCCGATACATGTAGATCGTACCTCAGTGTAGAGACATATATATAAAAAGATGATTGCGTCATTGATGATTGCGACTTCATAATCACATCATTGTCAAGTCCAAAATGTCTCTTTTATATATTTCTACACTGATGTGATGATAAACCTTAGAACCTTTATTTCTTTTTCGGAATAAACGAAACCATATTTCATTTTCGGATACATTACGGTGGACGAACCTAATTTCCAAACGCTATCATTTTCGGATATTAAACGAACCTTAATTTTTGTAAGCATAATAAAAACGAACATTCGGATAACGAACACTTTAATTTTCGGAATAAACGAACCATATTTCTTTTTCGGATAAAACGAAACACTATTTCATTTCGGATAAACGAACCGTCGGCAATATTTATTAACGAACACGTTCATTTTGGATCAACGAAGCCTTATTTCTTTTTTCGGATATACCGAACCTTTGATTATCGAACACTCTTTAGTTTCGGATCAACGAACCTTATTACATTTTCGGAAAGATAAACGAACTTCGGATTAACGCACCTTGGGATTAATGAATCCTCGGAATAATGAACCTTCGGATAAACAACCTCGGAATAACGGTTTGGATAAACGAACCTTCGAAATAGAGATCCTTCGGATAAAGAACCTTCGGAATAAATGCGTACGTAGACACCCCCTAACCATCCCAATGATGGGTTACGGATCATGATGCCCTGTTGTAAATCCCGAAAGGAAAAAACCGATTCCTATAAATTTGTAACAGGATAGTTGAGTTTCTTCTTCCAAAATATTAAGAAGTACCAGGCATCCAATTTTGATGTCACTTGGATGCATATGCCAAGTCGAGGGAAAGTATTCGGATAGGTTTAAGCATACTGGTATCCAGAACTTTTTCCTCTAGTTTATAATCAACACGCACGCCAACCCTTGAAACATCCGGGAAACCTTTTGCGGTTAACCCATAGCAGTCTCCATCAAGGTCATGAATAAATTTCTTTGGTTTGTGCCCAGTACGCATGGTGGTTAACATCCATCCATTACATAAATCATCAGAATCTATTATGACATTCACTAAACCACTGTACAGTCAATTTCAAACACAGATACAATCACTGGATACAACGTTTATATTTTCCCGGTACGAGAAGTGTTATCACAGTCGTGCAATTAAACATGAATTAATTAAAAGTGAACACTGATTTAATAACATCATGTTCAGTAGCACCATAATATGTAAAAGATATGCCTCATGTAGAAAGACTATCAAAGTGTAACTCTCAACTTAACTCGTTAAAATAACGGTCGCGTTTGAGAGTTATACATATGAGTGTGAGGGAGGGCCGAACATTCACGTTACAAGTAGGTCATTACGCTCGGAAGAGTCACAGGGATCCTAAAATAATTCGGGATAGACACTCGAATCAAGAGAATGGATGCGTACTGCACAATGATCTGATGAATCTGGTGCTTATAGTTCGCCAGGCGTGGGGCGCTATTGCGCTACGTCATCCCCCCGCGGGTTTACGTCTGAATACGTTTATGGCATATTATAGGTAGCTTATCGAAATGGTGGCGCTATCACACCAGCTAATCGACTTGTCTAGGGGCATTGTACGCAGGTTCAACCTCGCCTGTGGTCACTAGTAGTCCGTAGGTGCACACATGCATGACATGAACAACAGGTGAAGCTTTTGCGTGTGTGATGTAGCTTGATGTGGAACTTGTGAAGAATCAATTTTTTATACACACTTTGCAACCTTCCTTCTAGGTATGAATGCGGTACGTGAGATAGCCCGTTGGCTTCATTTTGTTGGTTTAATCTTTCATGAGACATTTTTTTCATGTATACCTTTTACAACTGATTCTACACAGATCGAATCTTAATACCCACTAGTCACTAAAATTATAAAACACACAAGTCTCCAAGAGAAGGTGCATTATGATTGAAAACCAACACTGCACCATGATCACCCGTCCTCTCCATTACCAGTGACAGTGTGGACACCAGATTAGTCCCCTTATGATCATAGACTAGATAGTCTTTTTAAGAAATTAAAAGTTAAACTTTTTTATGCTGCTTGTTGATCATAGATATCTATCTGACGAGTTGTGTGTAGTGAAGTGCCATTTCAGAACACTGGCAAAAAAAAAAAAACATTTTTATTTTTTTTATTCTTTTTGTATTTTTCAAAAATTGATTATTTTTTGCATGGTTGTAAAGCTTTTTTTCTATACAAAGCCCTCACCCAATGATTAAGAACCACATCAGCTTCCTTATGGGTAACGTAACGATTTTTGTAATTTACGTCGCCGGCGCACATGAAAGTCCAGCAGACGACTAAAATGCCGTTTCAACACAAGAACACGCACTCGGTATGCTGTTCTCACGCTATTCCCCGCTTGACCGGTCGATAACCTTTGTGGTTTTATATCAGTGAGTACATCAAAATATCCATGTACATGTATAACACATTTGGGTTGATTAAAGTTTTGGAAAACTTAAATGTTAACCTACAATTACATGATTCTTATCCTCATATCACTGGCCTATCTGTTTTTGGGGGTTATGTTATTTTTATGTGTAAAATATACACAACAATTTCTATTTCTTTCCTTCATGGGAGTACCTATGAAGTAGCTCTTAAGTAGCCATGGAGTACCACCTGCATGGGTACTACATTGCCGGCCGCAAAAGTGGGTGTAATCATCTACCTAGGTACACGCGCATTAGCCTACCACGTAGTCACCCCATGCGGGAGTATACTCCCCTGCAAATGTGATCTTTTGAGCTCTGTGTGATTATTTTACGTAATTTTAATCCATTATTTAAAACCATTTGGTCCACATATGTTTAATGTTTTTTACACAAAATGATGTCAATGTGGGTTTTTGGTGATGTTCCACTCAAATGTAGATCGTTTACGACAGCTTGAAAATGATCCAGAAAGCGTAAACACAATGGACTGTTTGGGGCGGCCCTCTAATGGTCCAAAGTGCTGCCTACGAGGCAGCTGGTAGGGGAGTTCCTGTGAAGGTACTCCCGTGAATATTTGCAGCAGTGTGTCTCCACTACTGGTGGCTTACATGGAAAAAAAAACCCCCCTGTCAGTCACCTAGCAGAGCAACTGCCAGAGTACATTATAGGATGGTAACCGCTAAGTAAACATAAGTTTGCTATGGCTTGAGTCCTTGCAAGTACTTAGTTTTAGTACAAATTCCCCCTAACTCACGACCGAATTCCCTGTCTCGGACAACATTTTATGTCGGTTCACGACGACCCCCCCAGCACCCAACCACCCCGGGGAATTTGTTCGAAGTCCCGTCCAGGTCCCCGCCTAGGTCTGCGTTGTGTTTCCCGGGCCCGCAGCAGATAGCGATACAGGAGTGAATTTGTCTGTTCGCGTTCCAAATGTGCTGACGCTAAATCACGAAAGAATATTAAATCTAGATTTTAAGCAGGCAGTTTCTCCGCGATTTATAAAATTTTACTTTCGTCACGGTGTCATTCCATTATCACGTTCATTCTTGACCTACCTTCAGATTGAAATGATCCCCACATCAACGACGATTACAAAATCAGCTAGCCTAAAAATTAAATAAATGTGTATATATTCAGAACTATTTGATGCCTTGCCACGTGGTTCAGGTGGCATTGTGCAAACTCGCTTTTTATTCTCTCTCGCCGTTTACTTAACTCCCGTCGCAAACCGATGGGAATCCCTTAAGTTGCCAATTAACAGAAGATCAGTCAATCAAACTGTAAGTGTAGGTTTATTTACCTATCTTATTACTCTATATAGGCCTACACATACTGGCCACGGCAAAATATCTTGAAGTGTAATTTCCCCCGCTATATATAATGCAAATGGAAAAGCATAAAGACCTTAAATGGAGACACACACACTCGGAAGCTTCCTGAGATCCGCATTGATGCATCTGCATTCTTTAGGAATTCCCTGACACACCCTTGCCGTCCATGTAATGAATGGGGTAATGAATCATTACTGTTCATAGTATTCTTTGTGCAATCATATCGGCATTACTACAATGCTAAATAATCC
Source organism: Ophioderma brevispina (assembly GCA_023653785.1). Taxonomy (NCBI): domain Eukaryota; kingdom Metazoa; phylum Echinodermata; class Ophiuroidea; order Amphilepidida; family Ophiodermatidae; genus Ophioderma; species Ophioderma brevispina. The sequence continues at coordinate 6,094 of JAMKCH010047779.1, forward strand.
ATATTAAAATTACATGTTAAAATGACACTAGGTCAAGGGCTTGGTGGAGAACCTTTATCTACTATTTTTACAGTGTACCGGGTAGAAAGCCATGTAGAAACTTTAAAAATTTTGTAGACAAATTGCAATAACATTAGATGTAGCAGTCTTGAGAGTCTTCTGCATCCTGTGATAACCATTTTTTCCATATTAAAATTCACTTATGAAATTTTCAGGTGAAACTTCCCTTGTTGTGTCACATTGGGCTGCCAAATTTGGCAGCCTGTGTACAGTATGAATGAACCTTTTTTTGGGAACAAATTGTTGCATCGGTTACAAATGGTAGACATTCATTCTACATACGCTAAAGTGCTATTTATGTCAAAGAAATTAATTTTTCTTTTTATTAGGAATACACATCTCAAAAACAATCTTCAAACTTAAATGATGGAACTCCACAGTAACAGTTGTAACTTATTGGCACCAAGATTATGTCCAAATTTAAAAGTGAGGCCATAACATTAAGTTCATTATTGGAAACTAATCACACACCAGATGAGAATGTCAGTTGTTATTTTTATTTGACATGCCGCAGTCTCCCTAATACATAAATATGAGTCTTCAACTATTACCAGAATCACATAGACATAATCCATGCATGACATGAATCCAAATGCATCCTTAGAACATCATGAAAAATCAAGAGAAAATGGAAATTGTGCACACAGTTTCAGATGTCCTGTGTTATTAATTAACATGAGAACAAGAGATGTCAAGATGGAACAACCATACCCCTGGCCCTGCCGTTTTGTGGTGGCTACATTCAAGCTCTATTTCCAACTGATCGTTTTTTTTGTTGGTGTTGCTAGGTTCAATAATAAGTTCTGGTCTAAGCATAACCTCTCCCACATTATGTCTTTTCCATGTTGTCATTAACGGATGGGAAGTTATGCAAACCACTGGAATACATTCAACTGTCCCTACCATCAACTTTGTCGATCTCAAATCCCTCCAAATGAGCGATATATATCCCTATCCTGCTTTCATTCACTACCAATCACACTTGAGATTCTACTATAATGCTGGACATATTTGAAAAAAACTGAAAAGAATTACAAATTAAAATTTTGAAGGAAATTGCGACTACAATCACTTTTCTGCACTCTGTGGATGAATGAAGCCGATTGGACACGCCGGTACAGAGGTCATACATATGTCACATGCAAGTCTTGGAATAAGCAGGGGCAAGGGGCAAATTTACCCCTGCTAAAAGGCAACATGCCCCTGGTTCTGAAACAAAACTGTGTACATTGTATAGACCAGGGCAATAAAAAGTGTTAAAACACCACTAGAATTTCGCGGTTCTCGGCTTTCTAGGTTTCAAGGTTTTGGCTGGTTAGTTGGGACTGTTTTGGGGGGGGGAGGAGGCCTGGTAAACGTGGTGGGTTTCCAGTGGGTCATGTTGGCAGGTGGTTGTGATGCTTCTGTTCAGACCCTTATCGGATCCGCTCTGAGCCCTTTGTTAACCGCGTTGGCTGGAATTTGTATGTTGAATTTAAGCAGACGTTTCCTGCAATTTGTGGTTTAGATTGTTTGAATATATGTCCAATAGGAATTGTAATCCGGCTGCATTTCAGGGCGACTTGCCAGTTTTTTTTTTTAAGTTTTTTAAGTTGACTGGAATAAGTTGTATGCATCTTTTTTTAGTGTTAGTTTATACCAAAGGTTTAATCCGTTTTATCTTATCTTCTCTATTTTCCAATCTTACCTCAACTCGTATAGAGTATTGTGTACCATGAAAAAGGTGCTTGGTCCCAGGAACAAAGATCAACAAAGTGTGGCAGGAAGCAAAGACTGGTGCAGTAAAGAAGTTCGTGTGCTAGCTACGGAGTGTGGAATGGCTTCAGGCGACCCGGAAAATCTCCAGACAAGCTTGAACCCATAAGCTGGTAGGGGTGTTTTCCAGATGCAGACTGACACTTAGAAAAAAAAAAAAAAAAAACTGTGACTGGTAAGAGAATTCTACATGTCAGTGGTTGCCTGTTTAGCTGTTTTGGTGGGAGCCCCTATTTGCTTGGTCTGATATTTACACACCATTCAAAGTTTTGTAAGGTGCCACGAAGATGTCCAGAATTGAAGCTTGTAAGTTTTTCTTGACAATTGCTGGAAATGAACGGCCAGGGGTTTACAATAATGCAATTTTCTTCGCGAACAATTCCTTCTGTTTTTGTTTTATTTATATTATATTCTTTGTTTAATTTTGATTTGTTAATTTATAATGTATATTTTTATTCATAGTGTTTTTATTTTGTTTTTAATTATGTAATTGTATAGGTGTTCATATTCTATTTTTATTTAGTTTATTATTTTACCTATTTAGTCATCTTTAATTTGTTTATTTCAATTTTTATTGTAACGATGATTTATTAATACTTTAGTGTTGATTTTATTTCTAATTATATTTTTACATTTCGATTTTTTTAGTTATAATGTTATATGTATTTATTGGAACATTTTTGGTTGTAATTGTGTATTTGTGTTTTTATTGCTTGGTTTATTTTCCTTTATTTAGCATCTTTATTTTGTTTAGTGTTCATTATTTAAGTTTTTTTCATTTTACCGATTTATATTATTAATATTTTGTGTTCCGGCTTTGATTTTATTAATTTTTAAAATACTTTTTATTTTCCTCCGTTCTTTTTATTTTTTCTTAACCATTTTGTCTTTATTTTTTTTATTTATTTTTGTCGTTTCTTTATCATTTATTTGTACTGATTTTTTAATTTTTTAGGTTTTTTCTTTTTTTAAATTCTTTTATTCTTTTAATATTTTTAATTGTTTGTTGTTATTATGTTGTTTTGTTGTTATATTGTTAATTCTTTTTTATTTTAATCATTTATTTTAATTGATATTCTAAGACTAGCTGTAACATATTAATTTTTGTTCTGTATTATTTTTAAATTATTGGCTCTACCGAAGTACGTCTAAAACAGAGTGCTGGGTGATAGATCAATTATGTTCATCAAACTTTATTTCCAACTACGACACAGTATGAAAACAAACCAGTTATATGGAGGATCGAGCAAAAGTCTCTAGGGGGGCCCAAAACACTCACCCACCCCCCTACCCCCCCTTTGAATCATTAACACGCAAGAAACAGGGCATAACTATCAAGAACGCCCAACCCCCAGAAAGTGTTTACACTTGAAACACATTCTTGTTAACTAGTCCCATCTCTTGGTTCCTGTAATTGTCCTGGTGCTCTTTGCATGTATTGTTAGTAGTGGTCCTCTACCAGAAACAGGGAACCATTTTTGGACATCAAAGGTCATTACTGTCAAGTGTAAAAGTGTGTTGGCTCTGGAATGTTTGTTTTGTAGAGATTAACCAAGGGTCAACTCAGCCCCTGTCACACAGTTCTTTCATCTATATATAGCAATCCCTTGTAATTTTTACACTAGTATGTACCGTTATGGCAATAACATCTGAGTTTGTCACAAATGGATATGTTACCTCTGAATTTAGAAAGTTTTCTTTCTTTGTATGACAAACTAAATATGATTCTTTTCTCCTTTGAATGCCACGTTCCATAATCATTTTTATGAACTATTGTTGTGTTGCTACTTATGTGTTCATTTTGTGTGTGTGATTGAAGCATGTGTTTGTGTGTGTGTGTGAGATTGGAAACTATGTTAATGGTAATAAAATGTGGTTAATACAAATTAAAAATTGTGGGTATGACAGCAAAACAATTAAATGTACCGGTGGGGAGGGGGTTCTCACATTGGGAGGAAGTATGGTTTTCTCACATTGGGAGGAACTATGGTGATGTCCCGCCTATAAGTCCCTCATTTTCAGGCTCTTTTTCAGTTCCAGTGACTCCCATTTTAGAACCCTTTCATCCAGAGAACCTACTTTCCATGTCCAAAGCCCTATCTACCAAATTTTCTTCAAAACTCCTCAAAAAGTGCTAGAACTAGAGGGAGAATCGCAGCTTATTTTTCTGAAATTTTCTGACACCTAATTTTCGGAGACCCATTTTTTGGGCCAACTCAAATCCCCCCCCCCCCCCCCGTAAAGGTTTATTAAGAAAGCCAAAATTGAAAAAAAAAACAAAGACCAAAAGTTGCTGGAGATTCTGTACTGACAAAATTTTTTATAAGTACTGGGTCAGTTTGACAGCTCAGTGATAAATTTTTCATGAATCTTGTGGTTGACAGTGGGAAGTTTCCCTAAAAAAATGGTTTGATTTGGTATAATTGGTGGGTGACAGGAAGGGGAATGCTTATACAATCAATTTAGCTTCCTAACATAGATCAGGGTTTAAAACTCTGACCATTCTGACCGTGAGCATGTAGTTTGCTCTGCAATTTCTGGAAATTGAAAAATTGGGAAGATGTCAAATGGAAGAAAGTTTCATTTTTCCTTCAAAGTTGTAATAAGTTGAGAAAAACAGCACGTTAATTGTGTACTGAAAGTAATTTCTGTTACTATCTCCCTGGCCTGTTCATACCACAACCCTTCCTATTCCTCTCAATGTCATATAAATTTTACTGTTTAATCCCGATTACACCTTAAGCATAAATTTGTGCTAAATTATTTTTATTAACCTATATTAGTTAGTCCTTGTACATTTTGCTGCCACCGTTTGATGGAGTCTGAAATCAGTGTTGACAAGGACAAGTCGTATTTCCATGGTGTGGTGGAGTTTGTTGGTTGATGGTTGGGGGTAGTCAGGTAATTGATGGTCACTGAGCCAATTGGTTGGGTGATGGGTTGGGTGATGGAGTAGTGGCATCATCAGGGGATTCTAGTTTGTTGCCATTAGTATGGGCCACAGTCCATTAATTTGGAAGCCATTTTATACCATATTTTTGTTTTTTTTATTTACTGAGATATTTGCATTTTTTAGACAAAAACCGAAATGCTAAGAGTCCAGTGATCCAAAAATCAATATTTTTGGTTTTTAAACTAATATTGGACAATCACGTATGATTTGCAACTGTCTTGACTTGCCATTTAGAGCCGATTTGATCAATTTCTGGGGAACCCTTTCAATTTCATTTTTTTAAAATTAAAATGAAAAGTGCATTTTTACATTTAGGTTTTTTACTACTGGAAACAACTTGATTTTTTGTTTTGGCCTTAAATGAACAATTTCCTTCACTGGCTATGCCTATATCCTAACATCCTTTCTCGGAAAAGACTACATTCTGACGATCACCGCAAAAAGGTGTTAGCATTATTTGTTATAGATCTAGGGGCAATTTCCTCCCTAAAAACAAGACGGGTCCGCTCCTTGATTTTCGAAAAGTGGAAAAAATTCCGTTAAAGGACGTTAAGGAGATGGATGATCAACTTAGCTGCCATTTGTTGCTTGTCGGCCTACATATAAGTGTTTCACTTCATTGTACAACTCACACCACAAATCTGGAGTAGCCACTACATCATTGATGCTCTCGTTTGTTTATTAATTTTTCTCATCTGTTTATTTTAGTTTTCGTTTGATATTTTTATTTCGTAATTGTACTGATTTTTTCTTTATTTCATTCATTGTTATTTATTAATTTTTTATTTTGTGTTAATTCTTTTGTATGCTTTTAGTCCTATATTATGGCTTCTGTGATTGTCATGTGCGAAAAAAACTCTCTGTTACTATGTTACACCCAACATTAACAATTGTTCTAAAATACAATTTAAAGAATAACACACCCCCAAAAAAAAACTCAGCCGAAAGTGGGATTCGAACCCAGACCAACGTGTCCCTATCTTAACGCATCATATCTTAAGGTATCAATTGACATGTCTGCAGAGCCATCGAGCTAAGCCAAACAGAGAAGCTGGCCAAACAGTTCATCAGCGCCCAATAAGCTGTGTAACGTTTCGCTAGTGTTACCGAAACGCATTCTGGGTATTTTCAATGCCAACATGTATTTCTAAGACTCCCAGGGTATTACTCTTACTAACTTGCCCCCGATCTTCCGAGTAAGAGGTAATTGCTAGATACAGTATTTATCATCTACAAAAATATTTCAGCTAAAAACACGAACAGACTATCTATCATCTACAAAATATTTCAGCTAAAACACACGAACATAGGCCTATGCATCATTGGGGGAAAGTACTATACTACGGCCGATTTTCAGAGAACCGAGGTATTTCTAAAAAAACATGAAACATAGCCCCTATAAGGTCATTGGGGGAAAATGGCACACAAAATTATATTCGTCCCTTTCGAGATTCGTCCTTTTCGTGCACTGCAACAATGATAATCATTGGTTAATTTTCGTCAAAAAGAAGCTTTCCAGGTACCCCCCACTATTTAGCTTGACACGTCATAGCCGGACCCGACCACAACCAATATCTACAATGGTGTGTCTAGTCAGAGCACCTTGGACTGCCCGCTATTACCACAAGGGAAACTTGACCCCAATACCCTACGTTAAAAAACGCCCGAGGGGAAACAACCATCGCTTAATTCCTTTTTTGGCAGCCAACATTATTTTCACTACACATTATACGCGATTTTAAACAAAATCCGCACTCTAGGAAACGGCAATTTTCAGATACTCTTTAAAGCAGTGATAGCTGATCTCGGAATAATTCAAAACCAGTAACCAAACCCCCAACCTTTCCTTTAAATAAAGCAAAACAAATTTTACAAAAAAACACCGTTTGTACCCAAAAAAAACTTTAAGCTAAAGAATTACACCGGACAATTTCTAGGGGGCCAAAAACACCAGCACGACAGTTAACTTTGCACGTACATTTTCAAAGGCGAATTTGTCCGAATTACGGACATCCGCGAACAAAAAAACGGCCCCCAAAAATGGCCGAGTAAAAGTTCATCTACTGTCGTATGCGACCCGATTAAAAATTGCTAATGGATAGAATCCTTATTTCAAGCCCTGGTCACATGGGTCAACACGTGTTTGTTCGTTGTTTACCAAACAAAGATTAATTTTCTCCTGTTTTCTCCGGTAAGCACATAGTCACTGCCCTCGATCGAAACTAACAAACATTGACGGCTCAAGTGAAAGAAGCAACATTGAACGGCCGTTGCGATAAGGTTAAAGGCTCAGGGATTTAGTTTGGTCCGCTTTTACGTTCTCCCCTCACATATCCGCGGTACCGTTATGTGACCTTCCGGATCAAGGTCACATGATCAGGGCGGTTGCCAAACGAAAGTCCTGCATGAGAAAGGTGGTTTCACCAAAAAATGCTGCTATTTCTTCTCTTTTTTGACAACTTTTGAGAGGATGTTTAGCTTTTTCACAAGGTAATTGATTATCTAAGGAACATATCAACTTGATTCTGAATTGCTTTGATAGGTTTGGCTGCAGTGTGCAAAGTTGGCTCTTGAAATGGCCTACTCATGCTGGTAACAGGGGAAAGGTATGCCATGTTGTTTTTGCAGAACTCCACATCCGTTTTGACCAGGGTCGGATCCAGCCCTCGCTAGAGGGGGGGTGCCAGGATAAGAGTGGGCTACACTGTTAAAAAAATTCCGTAATTTACGGAAATTTCTGGCAGCAGTATTTCCAACATTTTTAGGTAATTTACAAGAAATTTCTGTCAATTAATGGACTTTGACAGTAATTTTAAAGAAATTTGTCTCATATTACGGAAAAATGTGTATTTTACAGAACAGAATTAAAACAAAAAAGGCCGGAAATTATGCTGCCAGAAATTTTTGAAATAATTTCCGTAAATTAACATTTTTTATGTTTTTTTTGTTTTTTATTGTTATTGTTTCTCAAACAGATTTTCCGTAATCTGTTTTCTTAATTTCGGAAATTTTAACACAGTGTGACTGGCTGCGTAGCAGGGGCGCATGCGGGAGGGTGTGTGACGCCCCCCCCCGCCCCCGCGAAGCGGCGGAATCTCTGCATTTTTATCATGGCAATCAAGCTTTCCAATGTAGTTGATGGGAATTGTTCATATCTAAAGAGTTCTTTCAATAATATTATACGGGGCGAGCACAGCGAGCCGAAATTTTTTAAATCGTGTTTGGCTTTGCCAAAAATGGTTTTACCTGTTTTTGACAGAAATCATAAATATATTACCACGTACATGATTTCTACGTATGGGGGGGGGGGGGGGGGGGGTGGGGGGGGGTGGGGGGGGGGGGCGAATCATCCCCTCTCAGGGGGGGGGCGACCAATTGAAAATGGAAGTGACGGCTGCAAAGCAGCCATGGTGCCATGACATCCAAGCAGCCATGGCGCATCGTAGCGGCGTGGAGGGGTTACCGACCGCGGAACCCCTTCCATGACGTTTTCATACACCAATTTGAAATTTGTTTAATGGTTTTAACCTTATGGTTACAGGTTGATAAACGGTATAAAAAGAAAAAAATATAGTTGATAGTTTTGTTGAATGATACATGTAAAGTGTTCAAAGAGAGTTCATGTATATTAAACTGCAAGGTTGGGTATATGAATGAGAGGAGATTTGTCCCGTAGCGCGAAGGCGGAACCCCTGCAATGTTCAGCTTTTCAAAACCATTTTCTATGCAAATTTCGATAGAAACCCAATTTGAACTTTACAAGCTTTTACAAGTGGTTAACTTAAAATTCTAGGTATGATCAACGGTCTTAAATCTAGGTTGAGGGTTAGGTTTTGTTTCCAGTGGGAGTTATGAATTAATACCCTGGGAAAATCGATAGTGCTTTGTGCATAATACAGCTAAATACATTGATAATCTGTATGTTTATATGGTATTATTTTTTTACCTATCGGAAGTCCTGACCCTTCAACATGAACATTTCGGTGTATATCTCGATCTCCTCTATCATGTACATAAGGATAAAACTAAAGATGATAGATTTGTTGGCCAATTTCGAATTTCCCGCTGACATATTATGACTCAGGTGTTTACAAAAATTGTCAATGCATAATAGTTGGACAATATCATGAACGCCCGTGCACGCCGCACAGAACACACACGATTTTTGAGTCGATTTGGTGTCTATCTCCTCCCCTCCTGCATTCAATTCCACAAATATAGCGAAAATGTTGGTTTGACTAGGTTCCTTGATGCTTGTCGATTGCAAAATGGACAATCACGGCTTCGTAATGTGAAGGAAATATGAAAATCGAGAGTTATTTACAGCTACTTACATACGAATCTCACTGAACATTCCACGTCTTACGGTGGATGAAATTCTCTGCATACAGTCAGCGTAATACACGGCGCACTCAAATACTACGACTGATCGAAATCTTGGACTGCGCACCAGCAGTTTGTACTGATTGTATGGGTTTGAATGGTTGTTTCTTTTCTTTTTTTGCAGTTTTGCAAGAGGGTTAGCACGAATTTTGACAACATGTCGACTCACGGCGGTCCGGAAAGGGTGTATTACACTGCCCTCTGTAGTCTGGTGATTCAAGGGATGTCTGACATCGCGTTTTATTTGGATTTGTGGGTTTTGTGAAAAAAGCAATCAAGTCGTACTTTGAAATGACTTTTTAGGCCTCCAAAAATGAGTCCTGATTTTCAGGTCATGCTCACAGCTTTTCTATGACTATTATTGAATATTCAATCGGGGCTACTTCTGACAAAGTACCGGAAAGGGTAATCGCATGCCTCCCACGCTTTCCGCGGAACCCCTGCAACATTCACTTTCCCAAAAAACACATTTTATTATGCAAATAGTGATAGAAGCAATTGAAAAAATTTAAAAGTGCGTTTTAACTTCATAATGTTCTATAGGATATGATCCAACGATCTTAAATCACTGTTCGAGCGATCGCCTTTTTTGAGAGGTTACGAAGTAAACCGCTTCCAGCTTTTAAATGTGAGGAAACAGGTCATCTTTTAAGTGTTTTGCATAAAAACGTCATAACAATTAAGATATTGTAGATCAATTTAGAGCCATTAGAAAAAATATTTCAAGTATGCTCTTTCTACAGCGGGTGTATAGAAATGCTAAAAAAGGGAAGCAGATAGGAAAACACTTCCCATTTTTTCTCCAATCCCAGTCTAGTTCACAGAGGTAAACCATTTTGGGTAAACGAATAGATACCTCCCTCATATGCGTCAATGAGATTCTTCCTAAAAGTGGTGTTGATTGTGGCACTGGATTGTTAAAAGTAATAACAAAGCATTCTTCTCAAAACAATAACAATATAAAGACCATTAAAGCACAAAATTTGTACAAAATGATTGGATCAGAGGGAAGACTTTTACGGATCAATAGCATGTTAGACAAATTTGAAACAGATTTTGGATGCAGAGTTCTCTGTATAAAATATTGAACAAAATCAATTGATCAGATGGAAACTTTCATTGGTCAATGGGACATGTTTAAAAACAAATTTGAAACAGATTAAGTAATTGTTATTGGATAAGAGTTTTTACTTAACAAAATTTGCACCAAAAGCCACTTTCTAAAGACACTTGGATATTGCTGTCCACAAAGTAGTACAATTATGTCTGTTGTTTTAGTTTTCAATGAAGTGTTTCTTCAACGTTGATTTCCACCATTGAACTTAAAGAATTGTCTTCCATATAGTTCCGATTGCATTAACCATGGGAAATTATAGGGGTTGATTCAAAGAAATTATAACAACTACAAAGAAGTATATGGTACTGTCATTTTTTAACAGCTATTTGGCTTTTCTTTTTTAGCTTATGGGGGTGTATTGAACAAAATTACATTTCACATGTTCTTTGGACAATTATGATTTGATGTATGCAATTAGGATATTTTCTTCTTGTTTGCATTTTATTAAAAAAAATAATAATTCTAAGATTGGATTAAAAGAAACCAAAAACATCAATTTCAACATAAAAAAGGCACGGCTGCTGTTGCTGACGTTTTTGGTTTCTCTCAAAATATCGGAAGGAAAAGCCAATTTTTTAAATGTATTTGTGGATACTGATATGTTAGTACAATAGAAAACGCTCAACAAATACCGGATCGGATATTGGCCGATATTAAAAATGAATTCGGTTATCGGATCGGAAGACATAAGTCATTCGTTTGACCCCGTTCAAAAGGACTATAGCTCGCCTACACTTATCAAAATTGGAATTATCTTTGCTGCAAAACTAAAGATAATGAAAAGGCTATTTAAAAAAAAAAAAAATCGCGGACACAATCAGGGTCAATTTTTTTGACTCACCAGTTGATTTAGTAAGTAGTACAGTTATTGCTATTTAAAATGCCAATAATGCACTTTTTGAAGAGTGCCCCAATTTTTCAAATTTGATATTTGGCACAGTTAAGTGGGTGAATTGGCTAGGGAACTATACCTGCGAATGAGATTGCTAAAAATGCGTATTTATCATAAAATAGCGATTTGTAATTAAGAAATTTGGATCTCAGATTGGATTTAACGGCAGGCAGAGCTGGAAATGCTACGTTTATGTCCGTCCATGATGAAATAGTTGCCACCTCGAGAAAATAACCTCTAATTGACTTGCATGAACATTAAAACAACTACATGGATTAGCGTAGACACGGAAATCATGGCGATATTTCCGGCTATTTCACATTGGAAGGCTGTTGAATTTGATCGGGGATCCCCGATAATAATTATTCCAGTACAAAAATTCCTCGTGTGTGACACATAGACATTTTCGAGCTAACCATTCACAGATCGATGTTACTAGCCATTACAAATGCAAACATGTAAAATCTTCAAATTTTTGAAAAATTGGGGGCGCCCTTCGAAAAAATGTGCTAATATGCTTTAAAGGTCATAGGAAATGCAAATAGAATGATGTGGTTTGTGTCAAAAGTTCTACAAGGAGGGTGCGAGAGAGAAGAGAAAGCATTCAATATTTGGACGTTGGTGGTGACATCATTAGTATTATGATTTTTCAGAGGAGTAATAGAAAATTCCAGGTGACTGAGTTGAATCATTTATGGCACTGACTGAAAATCAATAGTTTCACTAGTGATGTCACTAGTAGTGTATTTTTTGTGGCCCTGTTTATTGGAATGGAATGCCCGTAAAGATGTGGACTAGGTTTATCATCTCATGTCCGGGACCTTTAAGTTTGTTCAACTCGCTTCAATGTGCAGTGCAGTGCCGATACATCAATCACTTGCCGCAACTCAACGCAACCTGCAGCTGCAGTTAAAATAAATTAAACTCGGTTGCAGTACCGCATGCAGTATGTTATGGGCAGAAGGACCGTAATTCGAAAGCACTGCAATTACCGCAACGCACGTTTTGGAGTGTAGGTATGAACGAACCTTCATATGCCACACTTCACACATCTTCAGTGATGACTATAGTGTGGCAGGTTTGGGGGCCATTTTTGCCCAGTTTAAAAACCCAAAGTTAATTAATTCCTGCTTAAAGCAGATGAGTGTGGGCGCTTGGACGGCACTTTCTGGTAGTTTTATTCCGCTATCCACCACTTAGCTGACTGAAGAATTTTTTCTTAAAGGACGACTCAGATTTCTGCGGAGGGCGCCCTCAATTTCCAAAAAAATCGTGTTTTTTTGCATGTACTAATGCTTGTCAATATACTATTCCACTGTGGGAAATTGCTAATATAAGCGTAAATCGAATTCCTTCATATAGAAAATCACAAATTTGTTAAAAATTCCGGACCCGGAATTTTGTTATACACAGTATTCATATGGACGTAATAGACACATAAATGTTTACTGCATCAAAACGAAAAATCCGATGCATCTCAAATTTCGGAATTGTGCATTTAGGTTACGATCTTTAGTTCTAGTTTGAACTATTTTCATTATTACACAAAAAAGTAATATTTCGAAATCTTGATCAGCACCGTTAAAGTCCAGTCTTGATCTGGATTGGCCAACTTTTGTGAAGGCACCGACATGGCTGCCTGATAAACTGCTCTTTGAAAGGGGTTCTCTGGATTTATATTATCCAATTTGGTTATAATCCTGTAGGTTTAGATGATATCTGCTCTTTCATGAATGTCTCTTTTTTGCCAGTGTTGTAGTGGAGTCAGTGTAATCGATGCTCGTACGATAAATGTTGAAAGACTCTGGGTATGATTTGTTGCTATAGATTGGACCTTCTCAAGCCATTTTCTTGTGTTTTTCCAGATAAGGGTTCCATGCTTGAATTGATTAATCGAGATGGGGACGAAACCTGGAGTGATTGTTATTTCAGGATGAGTTCGTACTTCTGAAGGCTAAAATTCTTTTGATCTCCCCAAGACTCATTTCCTCTATTTCCGGCAGGTGCACATTGGGTTGAGACCTTCAATGATTTGTTGATTTGGATGCACAAGTTTTCTCCTCGACGGTCTCTTTTAATGTTGTTTTGGCCCTATTTGAAGACGATCTGAATCAAAAAGTGCATAACTCCACATTTATCTGCATTGTAATTCATTTGCCACAGGTTTCTGCCCATTATTTGAATGTGCTATATCATGTTCATGCATTGATGTCTTCATTGTTGACACTGGGTGATGACAGTTTGGTTTGTCATCGCATTGTGCTATTGGGGCTGTTGACCCAATCCCAATTCTAATTACAAAATCGCTTATTTTGTGATAAATAAGCATTTTAGCATTCTAGTTCGCGGTATAGTTCCTAGACAATTACCAAACGTAAAACTGTGCAAAAATATCAATTTTGAAAATGTGGGGTCACTCTTCAAAAATTGTGCCCACAATATTGTTTAAGGTCTGCTAGTGTAAGGTTATGTCTATACACTGCATTAAGCATGAACATGTTCCTAAAATTCAGCCCAAGAGAGTCGCGTTTATACGAACAGAAAAGAACCATAAAATGTGCATACAGGAGTTTAATTAAAGGACGCGTTTTAGTTCGTTGAAGAACCTACGAGGTTTAATACAGAGGACAAATTAGAACTCTTCGCACAGTTTTTCGCGATGGTGGTGCAATCAGTGTAAATTCTTATGAAAAGGTTTGGCCAAAAAAGCGGGGGGAAAGCATATGAAATCAACAAATATAAAAAAATCACAGTTAATGTTGACAAAGATGGGTTGCTGTCGTCATTCGTTAAACCGGCCTAGCTCAAAAACCTTATGTCGGGCAATTTTCTTGAAAAAGCTAGAGGATGATAGTTGTCAGTTGTAATTATAACTTTCCGCAAGCTGCAGTACGTTGTTTTGAGTTTATTTTCTGTCAGAAATTAGGGATTTGAGCGCACTCCTACAGAATCTAGGAGAATATGTTTAGAAAACGGCAATTCCGCATTTTCCGCGCACCGATAAATTGCTATTTCTCCACCAATATGCGGCTGAAAGTTGCGTAATTACGTACCCAAATGTCGCCCAACCTTTACTCCTTACCCGGCCCTCTTTAAATTTCACATCATACCAAATAGGCTAAAAAGTAAGAATACCGCAAGCGTTTGCAATCAAATCAATGCTAATCACACAAGCTGAAAAGTTGTGAATAAGAAAAACAACGGCGAATAAAAAAACATAGCGGCGAATCTAATTTTCTATGTGGTCTATGCACAGTATTTTTTCAACACATAATTCTTAGTGTTTGAGTAAATATGGAATTGGTCAATCTTCGTTTACTGATTGAGTATTTACCCATTAAACCAACTACTCCACTCCTCATCTATTGAATGGAACATTCAAGTATCCATATGTTAAGATAAACAAAAAACAAGCAATGGTAAATAAGTCCGGAGTGTTTTCACAAATATTTCAAGAAAATTAAAAACCTATTGATTTTTAAAACAACCATAATGTGTTTATTTGCTCAACTTTGTCAATTTCATACATGTATATATTTGTAGAATGAAAAAAAGAAAGAAAACATGGTGATTCGCCATACGCGAAGCGGTCGGCCTCGCGTTTAAGTTTTGAATCATTAAAATTCTTCGGAGAAAAGACCATAACAGGAAAATGGCGTAAGCCTATTTTTGTTTGTTTTGGGAAGGATAATTTCGCTCTAATTTCAATGGAGTTGGTGAGTCTTTGGTGCACGTGCTTGCCGTTGCAAGGTATATTTAACAAAATTGGTCGAGACGATCACGTCATTTCTCAAGCAGTGTCATCTCCTCTCTTTCTTTTCTTCTGTAGAATGTGTCCTTCAAAAATATTCCGGCGTTCGGGGGGGGGGGGGGAGTGCCAAGGCACCCCCGGCACCCCCCCTGGATCCGCGCCTGTTAATGACAACATGTTAAAGACATAATGTGGAGTTATGCTTAGCAGAACTAGGTTCAATAAATCTATAAAATTCCACTTAACACCCATGCATATTGGGTGCAATTGATCTGTGACTCTGTGTGGAGGTTAGTTATTGTGCTCTGTTCACTGATCATGCCACCATTGTGTTGACAAATCCTTGTCATTGTATTTCCTGTTCACTCATCCACGCAAAACACACAGCCCAGCTTTCAGTGAGCCCAATAGTTCAGTGCAGTTGCCAGCTGGTGGTCACAAGTTTTGGAGCTCATCCTGTGCTTAAAAAGAAGTCAGTTTAAGGACACATTTTTTACTATAACTTTGTTATTTCTAGTCCTAGTTAAGTAAGCAACCTCTCCTACTACTACAAATTATATATTCTTTAATACCAACATAATTTAGAATTTTGTTGATAAATTTCTGGTTTTTTTTTATCGTTCCTATCAAAGAGCTTTTTCTCACCCCAATCAATATTGGGATAACTATTGAATGGGAGGTCACTAGTTGTTTATATCAAGTCTGCAGTCCAATGGTCACTGGCTTCCCCGGGGGGGGGGGGGGGGCTTTGGGGCTAAAGCCCCCCTCAAAGTTCTCAAGAAAAAAGAGGAAGGAAGAAAGAGGAAGGGAGAAAGAAAAAGAGGAAAAGAGAAGGAGAAAAGAAGAACAGAAGAAAAAGAAGAGGAACTTAGTACATTTATTTGATTTTTTTCATGCAAATGCGGATCAAAAAGTGTCGGAAGAAGTACGCAAGGAAAGGCGTTTTCAGGTCTTGAAAACCCTAAAACCTCAGGAGCTTCAGGGGGCTCTGCCCCCTGGACCCCCACCGGGGCATTGCCCCGGGACCCCACCCATTAGTCGCTCTGCTCGCTTCGCTCTCATGGTTCCAACATCTTTAGTCCAGCCCCCCTCAATAAAATTTCCTGGGCACACCTATGATGGTACTGGCGTGCAAGAGTGTATCGCAAGCCATAAAGGCCATAACGTATTGCCGCAACGCGTTGCGAGAAAGTAGCAACGCGTTGCCGAAATGTCACAACGCGTTGCGATGTCGGCCAATTAAAATGATCAATTTCTGTGACGTATTTCAAAAAATACGCGTTGCATAGTATCTAGCAACGCGTTGTGGAAAATCACAACGCATTGCAAGCCTTCACAACGCTTTGCGCGTTGTGAAGCTTGCACAAGCCATTAGGTCCACAAGCCATTAGGGTCATAACGTATTGCCGCAATGCGTTGTGAGAAAGTAGCAACGCGTTGCGACATTTCGGCAACACGTTGCGGCGTCGGCCAATCAAAATCATGCATTTCTGTGACGTATTTCAAAAAATAGATCCACAACGCGTTGCGGCAATACGTTATGACCCTTATGGCCGTCACAACGCGTTGCAAGCCTTCACAACACGTTGTAAACTCAGGGTCATAAAGTATTGCCGCAACGCGTTGTGAAGGTTTGCAACGCGTTGTGAAGGACGCAACGCGTTGTGAGATTTATATTTTTGAAATACGTCACAGAATTTCGTGATTTTGATTGGCCGACCGACACCGCAAAGCGTTGCCGAAATGTCGCAACGCGTTGTGACTTTCTCACAACGCGTTGCGGCAATACGTTATGACCCTCATGGCTTGTGGACCTTAGCAACGCGTTGTGAAGCTTACAATGCGTTGTGAAGCTCTCAACGCGTTGCAAAGTATCTAGCAACGCGTTGTGGGTCTATTTTTTGAAATACGTCACAGAAATTCATGATTTTGATTGGCCGACGTCGCAACACGTTGCCAAAATGTCGCAACACGTTGCTACTTTCTCGCAACGCGTTGCAGCAATACGTTGTGGCCTTTATGGCTTGCGATAAGAGTGCACATACAAGTACACTTTGCATAAGCCATGGCATGACATGGCTGAGCTGTGTTTCACTGTTTGTAAACAGTTTAAACTCCCTTAAACACAATCTTGTTAGTGTCTTTGTGAGTCTGTGGATAGACTCACATTCGATGAGAGTATAACTGATTGCATGATTGGCAATCATGCAATGGCAGACTTGTCTAGTCCCAATACTCAATGTCAATAGCCCGGGTCAATAGGTACAAGCGAGCGCGAAGCGAAGCTCATATAGACTAACGCGTACGTATTGAAAGCTATTGAAAATCTATAG
>JAMKCH010047780.1:0-12046 GCA_023653785.1 Ophioderma brevispina
GCAGATTTACTGCATTCGGCGTTTTGTGTGGAATACTGCAACGCGTTTCATTTAACGTTAGGTCAGTCAGTCTAATGGTTATTTGCATAAATAGGACTGTACTACACATGCGTGAAGAGCCATCGGTGACTAGCGTCGGAGACTAGAAATCGATTTTTTACCATACCTAACATGGTACAGGCTTCAATACAGTTGGTTGTTTGTGCATCCGGGCAAAGGACACATGTTATGCATGACATATTTTAATTCCTCTACCATCCAGGCTTAATCCTCTCAGCTGGGCAAGAAAGCAACCGGTGCTGGTAATCGGAGGTAATGCAGACCCTTACTCGCAAAGCCTTTCCATTTCTTAAACATTTCCTTCAGTCCTTATTGCCCCACTCATCAAACCAAATCATTAGCAATACAGCATCTCGCTCACTCACCAAACCGTCTCTTCCTTGCACCTCCGTAACCACATCCATTACAAATGAATCAGTGACGACAGTACAGAACCTACATGCATACCCTCATTACTTTCTCGTCCTCATTGCCCACCCTTTTCCCCGGCCAGCATCGGAGAAGCACATACCTCTATACCTGTAGACAGCAAAAAAACCGGAAACCAACGAGAATTAACTCCATGACGTCTCCGTATTTCAAGTAGATTTTCGCGTGCAGAAATGTGCATATGAACTACATGAACCCCAGATCAGGAGCTTTGCTAGCGAAATTAGTGGCATGGGACCTTATTGCTATTGATACCCAAAATAACCACACAAGATGCCTATCAACCTGTGCAACAGATTACGTGCACGTTGGAATGGTCCAACAGAGCGACGAACCTGACAACCATGCAAGACATTGCATTAAGCTGAGCTGATATCCTGCCATTGGGAGACAGACAGATAAAACATAAAGGTGTTCAGGCTTGCTGATCTTACCAAGCTGTAAACAGAGAGCTGGATTAGCTTCTTGATGTTACTTCACGAGTAAATAGATGTACCTTAAAGAGCGATACCAGGCATCTCCCGGAATGAGGTTATTTGACAAGAGCGATTTTTTTGGGGGGGGGGCTTTTCATGGCATTGATGATACATAAGCACTGTCCTGCGACAAGGATATGAGATGATCGAGATTGAGCAGTGTTATGATGACCCAAATTTCTGATAGGATCCGACATGAACTTTTTTTAACACAGAAGTGTCATTCTCAGGGTTTGACTGCTTCCAGATGCAGTCAAGTGGAATCATTCAAGCTGATGGCCGCAGCTCAACGCATTTGGTGTCACTAGTTTGCATGATCACAATGGGTCAATATTAAAGAACAAGCCAGAAGCACATGCCCTTAGCCAACCAATCCTCACCTTGCTACAGGTACTTGTTTCAACTGCAATCTAAAGGGTACCGGGAGTATGGGAAAGTACCCCAAGTACCCAAAGACTACTTGAGACTTAAGGTTCTTTGCCTTAATCATGGAACGGGCAATTGATTATAGCCTGTCGCTCTTGCTGTTTCAACCTCATATGATCGTAGCATGGATATAATTACTTCATTATGAAATAATGTACACAGATTTATTACCATATGGGCGACACTGTCTGTCCTCCGCCAGAAAGTTAATTTATCAGTGCACAGCGGCAGACAATTTGACCACAATCCAAGCTCAGCACATCCACTGTTTCTTTCATTGTACAAGTTTAATCCTTGTTTAGAATGTGCTACCACCAAGGAGGGCAACTCAAGTGATGATACCGACCATGGTTTCACCATTCTATAAGCACCTTTTTGAAAGGCAAAGAAAAATGAAGTACTTACCTATCGCTTACAATGAAATAAAGCCTACAGGTCTGCCATCAAAACCATGGCTAGTCTGCCATCAGAACCAGGCATCCTATCAATGCCATCCTAAAATCCATCATGCCATCATTATTTATTTGTTGATGTTATTTTTTATGGTAAATCTTTGGTTGATGTTAATCTTTGTCATATTGAAACATTTCATTAATAGGCATATTAGTACATGCCTGTATTGCGTAGTGTATTTAGGAAATAACTATTTTGGTGGCCATTTGGACCCATCTTGAATTTGAAGCATATGTGAATGACCACGCAATGGGCACATATGTATTACTTTTGATCAGGGTACTCTACACAATGTGTGGGCCGACGTTTCGATCCTAGGCGGATCTTCATCAAAGGCAAACTGACAAAACAACAGATAAGAAAAACAATATATTACAAATAAGGAACAAAAGACAGCACCTAGCTCAGGGAGGGGGTGATGTTGTTAAAGAAACTGGGAGAGAAAGCTGAAAAAGGAACAATGGAATTAATGAACAAAGATATGAGACGATACCAAGAAATCAGGGGGGCAGAGAAGTGGAGGACGGATGAGAGATGGGCCAAGGGACTGGGAGAGCCTGCTGAAAAAGAACAAGAGTACTGACGGGGGATGGGTGAAAAGACCAGCGGGGCATTACAGGGTAAAGTGAAAGGGAACAATGGGAAGATGAGTGGCAAAGGGGAGAAGGCGTAGATCAAAGGAGGGGGCAAGGAAGACTTGGAATGAGAAAATGAGAGAACAAAAGGGGGCGGTTTAAAAGAAAATGAATGGGGAATACATAAACAAAACTAAGCATATTAACATATACAAAAACAAAGCATAAAATAAACATATATATAAAACAAACAAAATAAAGGATACTAATAACAACAATAAGTAGGGACAAGAAAATCGAAGCTAAAAACAACCATGAATAATGAAATGATAAGCATGGTAAAAAGTACAGAGAACTGAAAAGGGGGGGGGGGTTGGTTACGTCTGGTGAATAAGGGAATGGTCATTCCTCTGGATGTGGACATGGGGCGGTGGTGAGAGACAGGCTTCATCCACACATTTTCTCGATGAGACGGACAGTGTCGAAGCGGTTGCCAAGAGATTCGAGACCCTGTAAAGTCATATCAGAAATAGTATGGGTAGGTAAGTTGAAGTGCTGGACCCACCGGTTTTTTCCAACTTGTTGGTGTTGACCTGGGACCTATGGTCATAGAACTCTCGTCAGAGGAGTCGTGGTTTCCCCAACATACTGTACTCCACACACTCTGCAATAAATAAGATTAAATGACATGAGAAAGTACTACACGTGATGTTGCCTCTGGTCTTGTAGTTGGTACCATTTTGCATGACTGGTGAACGAGTCGGTCTCCTGTAATATGGTCCTTACAGACGACACATCTCGAACCTGTGCACGTGAAAGTACCTGGCTGTGGTAGGAGAAGAAACTATTCTAATTCTAAATCAAAAGATGTGGTTTTGCATACAATTACTTACTTTGAAATTGCACAATGTTATTTTAGTGTTTAAGGCACTTAACGTCTATTTTTAGGAACTTGTCTCAGAAGATGTGTTGCTTTCGGGTCTCTTACTTGGAAGTACATGTAACTTATGTACACAAGTTTATGTAGTAGTTTAAGAATGTAAAGTCTATATATTTCTTTTAAGAACATTTTCTTGGGAAAATGCTTGTTTACAAGTATGTTAACTTGTTATGTGTTACCCACACATGGGTAATTTGGTAGCACTTAATTATATAATTGTTTTTTTAGGAACTTTTGCTTGGAAACCATCTTGCTTACAGGTATTTACACCTGGTATTACACAAGGTGATTACTTGTATAGTAAATTATGTATCGTATATATTTGTATTTATGAAAGTTCTATATATGTATAATAAAGGACTTTTCTTGGGAAAATGCTTGCTTACATATTTTTACTCTTGGGAGCACACATGGGTAATTTTGTAGCATTTTAAATGTATACTGTTTTATTTCCGGAACTTGTCCTGGAAGACGTGCTTGCTTACAGGTATTTTACCTGGTAGTATACATGGGTATTACTGTATAGCAATAAAGCCCATTACGTATTGGTTATCCATAAAAGAATGCCATTCTTGCTTACGGGGTACTAACTTGGAAATAATGCTAGAGTATTTTTCTTAAGTTTTAACATATTTTTCTTCTTGCAGGAAGGAATCCATTGTGAATACATTAATTCCATTTGGGTCTTCCCATCTTTATTGTCATTTTAATGTGTTATTTATTGGCAAGCTTGATTGTTCCATTTTTTCGCCACTCTAGAATTTTCAGGTGTTTTCGTTTTGTCTAGCTTATTAGGGTTAACAAACAGTTTAATCACACTATGAGCGAGTAAAATCTCAGTTCCCTTGGCACAGTTCAGTGCTTCCATTCTCCATTGTATTGTTTAGTAAATACCCCCCCCTGGTTTTTGGGTATGATATATGCCTACCCAATCACACAATGTCATTTCATATCAGTGTATGTACCAAGTACAACCCTGAACTGTGGTCCGTGGTGTATGAGCATATTGCACTCAATATGTCCAGGCTTTCTCTGGGAAGAGTATCCAAACGACGCTGGTTTTGAATGGGGGAACCCATAATTTTGATAAGTCTTTGTTGCATTAGAGGTTAGGGTTAAGGGTAAGTTTTAACTGGTGTCAGCCAGTTCTGCCAGCATTCGTATAGTGTGTCTGTTTTTTGCCTAGTCTTTCGGGGTTAGCTGGCTAAGAGCTAGAGTAGCATTTGCACGAATTTTTAAATGTTTACACACAGATTTCTGGTAGTAATTAGGCAATGACGATTTTGGTTAACATTCTATTTTTTTTCAATCCAAATAAAATGAGTCTGTTTTGATGTTTTTTGTTACATTCAACTCGAGCCAGCACGGGCAATTGCCATTTTTATTTACCCCGCCCTTCTATCCGGGGGTGGGGGGGGGTGGTTAAGTTGCCAAGTTTCCTTTTCATAAAACTTGTTTGGCAGTTTCTTGTTTATTAACCTACTCGCTAAGGCACTTTAATTAATAATAATTCAATTCTACAAGTGTATGATAATTATTTTTAGCCAATTATTATTTCAGGTACTTTACGTAACCCTCAAATTGTTACCGGTACTCTAACACAACTAGTACTTTGTATTCATCATTCTATTCTAATTTTGTCAACTCATGTGAACTTCTATAAGTAGTTTACTTAGGAGTCAACAAAGATGTAGGGGAACTTACCTCATGTTATAGTTTTTACTATCTAATGTTATTCAATTATTCTCTAATACAACTTCCATTGTAAGGTGCAATCTTCCTACATGTATTTTATTTGAGAATTCCATCGCAGTGATCTAGAGGTACTTTATTTCAACTTTATTCATAGAATTCGTAAGGCATGTTAGGCCACTTTAATAGGTCCTTCTCATGTAGTTACTTGGGAAGTAGGCAGTGGTAGTTTTAACTCATGTCAATTGAAGGGTGATCCACAGGGTATTACACAAATGAAATTACCATTATGTATAATACATGGTTTATAAGCGGTATTTTCCAAGTCAATTAAGGGTAATTCCAAAGGGGATACACAACAAAGAATTAACCAATAGGTATAATTTTACATGGAAGTACAAGTTTAATTAAGTGGCAAGACCTTTATTCTCTCTGTATTGTTGAACACTATAATTGGTACCAAGTGGTACTAAATGGTCCTACTCCTGGGCAGATACGCTCAGCTAAAATTCTGGTTGTTCGTGCTCTTCATTTCTGTCGGGGGTAAAAAGTGAATTTAATGGTTCAGTGGAAAGAATTGATGTGGTTAGTACATGTGATGAGCTCTCCTCATCGCTGGTCCAGATGACAAAAATACATCCTCGATGTATCTCCGCCAAACCCAAGGACGACACGGTGCTGCAGCAAACATCTGTTTCTTTTCAAGACTGGACCTAAAGGCACGCCAGCGAGGGCGCCATCCTCGTGCCCAGCGCCCTCCTCGTGCCCATGTACCTGCCAAGTAATTGTTCATCATCAAATTAAAATTTTCTTGGTTAGTACATGCTTCATTAAAGTGGCCAGATCATCAATGGGGGCGTTGTGTGGGCCGTCCTCTTCTGGCCAAAGCTGCACCGCTGGCTGGCGATGCTTCAATCCTCGTATAGGAATATTGGTGTAGAGGGAGGCGACATCAAATGTCCCAGATGATAGCGGTGCTGGAACCTGGGTCCCTTGACAGCTTCAAGTTTCCTGAGAACGTTCGGGGTGTCATGATGTATTGAGTGAGCCTGTGGACAAGACGGTTTGATAAATGGTCAACAAAATAGGGAGATGTTTTCCTGGTCGGTGAACCGTTGCCAGAGATGATAGGCCTACCAGAGTTACCAGGCTTGTGAATCAGGAAATTCATTCCTACAAATATGGATTTCGTTAACCATTTAAATCTGTTTCTATAATTTATTTAAAAGGAATATTATATTTGGTGGCCATCTAAGGTCCCATCTTGAATGGGCGATTTTTTTTTTATTTTGGAACAGATTGCGTTGGGTCATCTGAGAAGTTTTACAAAGTTGATTTGGTTGTAGTTCTGGGATAGTAACAAAGGATGTGGTGGTACCCGCTAGGTGGCAACTCCACAAAATGCCCTGTTCCAAGGGTATTTTGTTCCTAGCACCGTGCTAAGGAAAGTGTTGTATATTTCTGCTCACCCGAAATGATCCTAATGGGGTGAAAATACTTGTGCCAAGTCTTGCTTTTATCATTTTCTGAGCATTAGTTGCTTTAATATTTTGCACCCCTCGCCTAGAATAAAACACTCATTTTTGAATATCTGACTGACTATCGTGAAGTTTATGCCCACTTGAATCGAACTTCCACCCTAGGATTTAAAAAAAATTTTGGCCGTGCAACCTATTGACAATCAATCATGCTTCCATGGAAGTCAGGGCAATCCGCTCCTTCACTGCATGACTAATTCTCTCTCTATAGGTGGCGTTAGGCGGTCCAGGGGAGGAGGTCGACAATACTCCTACCCTCCCTATCCTCCTCCTAACCTCCCAGCTGATAACTCTGATTCCCCTTTATACACCTGGAACTTTATACAGCTGGGTGGAGGGAAGTGAGGGAAAAAAAAAACGCCTTGACAAGGGAACACCACTTTGGACGAAACGGAATCTGGAACCCACAACCTTCGCGTCCAGTTCATTGACCACACGTGGCCCCATAACCTTCAATTGCGTGTCAACACTTTGATTTTTTCGTCTCTGTTGCACGCACTTCAGTGATAATTGCAAACCAAACTCAGCGGTTTTTTTAGTTTTCCTGTGTTATTGTCTTCTCATTTTATATCCTCTTTCTTGGTTTTTTCTCTCAAATTTATTCATAGCTTGTTCATTGCTTGCATATTTATTCGTCAAATATTTTGCAAGCTGATAATTTTCGTCTTATTACAAGCTTTACAAATTTAGAAGATTTATTATTACAACATTCTCATTTTGTTTAATAGGCTGTGCGTTTTTGAAGAGAGCAACCAATTTTCTAAAACTTTTAGATTTTTGGCACAGTTGGTTGGTAATTGTTCTAGTACACTATACAGGCGAGTGGTAGTGCTAAAATGCGTTATTTGTCCAAAAAAAGTTATTTGTAATTAGAATGGGGAGCGCTGATTGCAATTTAATGGGAGAGCTGGAAAACACCGATTTATGTCCGTCCATGACAAAAGTGTACCTTCACGAAAATACCTCTAAACTTGACTTGCCTGAACCGACAGAAATAAACAAATGGATGAGCATAAACACGTACATGGCGCAATTTCCCGGCTATTTCCTATGGAAGGACGTTTCCAGCAGCGTTGAGTATTATCGGAGATCTCCGATATTATTATTCGATTTACAAAATTCCTTCTTTTGCGACACATAGAGAATGTTGAGTTCTACCATTCACAGGTATTGTTTACAGTTCAATACCCATACGCCACTATGTACAATTCAAAATCAGTCGGAAAAAATTGGGGGACGCTCTTCAGAAAAAATGTGAAGGTTATTGCTTTAATATGAGGCCTACTCAACGTCTTGGTAGTGTGAAATGTGTTTATTTCATCTTTCAGATTACGTTCTCCAAACAAGGTAACCATACGATAGCAGGTTTTGCGAGCCTTGGAGTATTGTAATTGCTTTGTCGGCTTAAACATAATCTTAGGCATCATTGTTTATCGGTAAGTCACATTCTGTGTTTCGACATAGTTTGGTGGGTTCGGGGTTAGCGCAGTGGGTTTTCCCTCGGCTCGCACCCCTGTGGTGTCCCAGGTTACGGACCCTCGCGTCGGGGATCGGGCCTGCGATTTCATGTGGTTGTTTCCAGTCTAAATCGGCCTCGAGGTTTTCTCAGGGAAACTCCGGTTTCCTCCCCTTAAAAAATGGCATTCTCCCTAACAATATCGTCGGGTGTTTACATAGTGACGGACGCGTTAAACAACATACGAATTTTTTGTTTCGAGAAAATCGCATTTGAAAAAATCGCGAACTTAGAGGTCCGTACTATCCCCACTACGATTCAAACAATCAATCCGATTAAGAAACGAAATTAACAAAATGGAAATTATTTTTTTTTTTTTAACTAATAATTCATGAATTCTTTCATTGATATTTAAAATGGGCCGTAATTACATGGAAAAAGTAACCATCACATCGTCACACCAAAAACCCAAAAATACGCAAATCGGCGATTATGTTCATGACACATAGGGACGGATGTTTGGTGAATTTTCCCGATACTAAAGAGTTATTCGGATCCGTCATATGGAAAAAACACAATAGGCGTTTTCGGAAATCCGTCAAAACCAACGTCCGTCATCGCGAATTGATCAATTTGGTTTATTACATAAATGGACGGATGTTGAGTGGATTGCCGCAATTCACCGCTTTGAACTGTAAATGTATATAAATTTCTACTAATACGATATTTATTAAATTAAGTACAATTGTGCTTGTGTCAGTTATAAATTGAAATGTTAAATATTACTAACAAAAGGATTTAAAGAGCCGCGTGGTGGGAAATCAAGTTTACACTTCTTTGACAGAGGATTTCAACATCCGTCACTGATTGTAATACACCAAAAAGTCTTCGGTTACGAAAAATCGTCGCACTTGCAAAATTTCTAATTAAGATATTAATTAATGAAGTACTTCAAGGTTCGGCACTTGGCATGTGTGAAGATTGGTTTAGTACAATTTCCCTTCATTTCGTATAAAAATGCTAATTCAAAACATCCGTCCTATGTAATACACCCGACGAATAAAGATAAAGTGGTTGAATTAAGTATCTTCGTGACACTTAAATGACACCGATGTGTATGCTGTCGTTAATATAATACCTTATCCTAATTTATTTTTATGTGTTTCCTGTGTTCTTAAAAATTGTTTTGCCACATGTGGGTGAAGAAAGATTAATGTAGAAAAAACAATGTACAGAACAAGCTTCTTTAAAACACGAATCGTACATCCACAAATTATATCCATTCTATGTTGGAACGAGTAGTTTCAACACTCTATGTTTGATGCATGAGAGATTAATATAAATTTGTGAATGAAAAGACTGCACAGAGGTACCTTACATAGACCTTTACCAAACCTAGATCTTGATGCAACTATTACTGTGGTTACAAACATGACAAGCAAATTACAGCTGAAGGTTCTGGTTATCAAACACACATCAGTGGCCATGTTCCTGCTATCTTAACGCAAAATTGCAATGAAGAAGGTTATTACTACGATCTCCCTAAACCAGAGATGGGCAATTACGAAGATCTTGACAAGAAAGTTATGGACAAAGATCATGATTATCAGTCTTTAGAAGGTAGCAAAACGAGTGAAACTCCTTCCCGCCGACCAGATCAAAAGCAAGAAACTCAACAAAAGGCATATGAAAATATTTAAGTATTTCAGTCCTTTTTAAAGGACTGAAATACTTAAATATTTAAACGATTTTGGGTCATATAGTAAAAGTATTGTAAATATATATGTATAAATTCTGTTCAACAATAGTAGTAACATATTTGCTTGAAGGTGATTTATACTAAAAAGTCCATTTGCTTGCAAATAGTAATAAATGTTATTTGTTTTTAAATAGACGTTGCAGGCCTCCATACAGTGGGTCGGTTTAAATGTCATGTACTGTAAACGTAAAGTTTTCGTCGATCGTTCATTCAGATTCAGATTCATTTATTTCCATGACAAAAATAAACAAATGGTTAAGATATTCAAACAATACAAAAAAGGAGTAAACATGGGGGAAATGACCAAAAGGCGGGCCAAAGGGTCAAGGCCATAATTGGCCATCACCAGGTAAACAAAATAATTTATTAGAACATCTAGAATAGTTAATTATGTGGAAGTGATTTCAGTAAGGGTCATTTTCATTATGTCTGAATATTTTTATGCCATTATGTCGCTTTAATGGTTGAGCACACAAAGTGTATTACAACTTTCCGTAGCGTTTAAGGTGCTACACCAACTGGACGAGAATGATGTGCACCATTGCTGTTGTTCACTTGTCAATTGGACAGTGCAATGAGCCGTACATTTGACGAAAACACACACTAAAACACTTCTTAAGCTAGCCCTGTACCTAGTTTTAATTTTGATGTATTTTGGCGAAATTAAAATTGCGTTTAACTTTAAACTCCTTTCTGGAATTGCGTTTACTAAAGCGATACGTTTATCTCACATATAAACGTTCGCTTAGCTTAAAATAGCGCTAAATATCTTTTTGGAATACGATTTGGTGAGTTTGTGGTTTAAATTTTTGCACAACCTATCACATGACCTTTCCAAATAGTGCAAGAATACTGAGTTGTGGTGGCTACTTAATCACTATTTTTTCTCTCTTGCAATTTTGATCAATCTAATCATTTCTTTGTAATTTGTACATCATTTATGACCTGTTTTCTTCAAAACAAGTTAAAACATAAACTTGAAGATCATCAAGTAAAGAATCTGTCATGCTTAATTAACTGATGTGAATACATATAAGAATAAAATTATTATATTATTATAATACTTAAATAATGTAGATTATGATAATGTATGAATCTGAGTGCAGTGGGTCACATTTTAGATTTATATTTTCCAGGTTTGTCTGTAAATATTACAAACACTGTCTATTGTTTTAAAAGCATCTGTAAAAGTACACTCAATTCTAACAATTTACGTGAAGAAAACACTTTCATTTACAATTGTTCTATCCTAACGTAGTTCATTCGATGTCAATGTTCTTATGACAATAATTTTCAAATAATGTTTTTGTTTTGATGTAGCTGGATAGCGTAGTGATAGAACGCTCGCTTCCTTGATCAGAGGCCGCAAGTTCGATTCAAGGTCGGGGCACCTCCAGTTCACCCAGCGTGAATGAGTAGCTGGCGAAGGTACAGACCGGGGTGGAAGCAGTGGCGTAACAGGCAGGGGGGCAGGGGGCAGGTTGCCCCCCTGACGACTTTGGCCGGGAAAAAAATGCAAAAATCATGCTAAATCAGCCGTTTTTTGCCCTCTGACCGGGAAAAATTGGCCTTTTGACCCCCCCTGAGAGGGAAAATTTCCCAAGACTGGGAAATTTGCCCCCTCAGAGCGGGCAGGCCCGTTACGCCACTGGGTGGAAGGAACTAGAAAGTTCAATTTCATAGCACACTTTCAGTAAGACCCATCTCCCCTAATCAATTTTGAAACTTACCATTTTGTTTTAATGCGCTTTTAAGACCATCCAACATTGATTGTTCGGGGAGAGGGAATGATCAAAATGACAAGGTCGGCTTCAGTATTTAATTAAAAGTTAGTACTTTTCAATGCGAACTTTATGGGGCAATTAGACCTCCAATATACATTCAAAAATCACCACAAGTTAGCCTACTTCATAATGCCGAACTAAGTTTGCAATGGCACTCTACTGGCATGCCGCCTACATTCACTGAATATGGGATTTACCTTTACCTTTTACTTTTGATAGTTTGTAAGAACATTTATTGTTGCGTTATAAGTGTAAATTATGATGTAGCTTTTTTGGAGTATTGTAGTCAATGCATTCTTGTCTGCATGTTCTTTTACCCACATTGAGTTACGCCCTCTCCTATTGTGAACCCAAATTGAACTACGCCCTCTCCTATTGTATACCTAAATTGAACTACGCCCTCTGATATTGTGTCAGCCATACTTCAAAAAGGCCAATGGGATACAAAACATGTCCTA
>JAMKCH010047781.1:0-13235 GCA_023653785.1 Ophioderma brevispina
TCTGAACAACCTCACTGGCACAAGCTGGGGTGCTCGCCCACATACCCTGAGATCGACGGCCACTTGCCCTGTGCTACTCATGTGCAGAGTATGCCTTGCATGTATGGGAAAGAATCAACCCATGCCAAGAAGCTTGATCCAGCTTTAAATACCTCCTGCGGCTTAAACAGGATGCCTCCGTCCAACACCACGGAAAACCTTGTGGTTTGGAATCCTGAAGGAATTGCTCCACGCATTCGTCGTAGCGTAGCGAGCTTGCAAGGGCGTAGCTGCCGAGTATCCAATGTGAAGCACCCTTGTCTGCATGGGCTTAGGAAGCGGGGGGCTCTGGGGGGCTGGGCACCCCCAATAATTTGTGGTGGGGGGCTCAAATACCCTTGAGCACCCCAACTCTTAACACTTTTTAACCAAAAACATTAAATTCCAAAGCTTCCCCTCCCCATTGGCAGCGCCAGGACTTTAGTTTTCTGGAGAAAAGTGCATTTTTTTGGAAAAAATTTGAGCTTTTAAACAAATTTTGGCCCAAAATCGCTAATATTTGCAAAAAATTTGGTGATTTTTGGCCCCCAAATCGCGTGATTTTGCCAAATATATCATATTTATTGGGGGATGGGGGAATGTGGGGGGGGGAGAAATAAAAAAAGGAAAAAAAATTCCCCCCGCCCCCCCCCCCCCCCCCCCCCCCCCCCCCCCCCCCCCCCGCGTTGACCACACCTCCACCACCCTCTCCAATCGGCGCCTCGCGGTGGGGCCCCCCCAATCCTGAAAATCTTCCTAAGCCAATGGTCTGGACAGATACCTGCGCCAAACAGCCTTAAATCAAGAGGACGTGGGCTATCTGGGGCGAGTGGGGCTATTCTGGAAGCAGTCAGGATATACGCTATTCTGGGGCTAGTGAAGGCTTATCTCAGTGGAAGCAAGATCAGGAACTACTGGGTTGTGGAACAGCACCCACAGACAATGGAAAACCTATTGGTCTGCCCACTGCTGGGCAAACAAGGCACAAACAGGACCTGCGGATTCAGTGAAGCAGCCAGACGATCTGTACCCATCTCTGGCTGGATCAAATTGAGAACCACAGTGTTGGACACGATAAGAAAATAATAAAGTGCATTGACCTTTTGACAGTTTTGGCCATTATCTCTCTTAACCCTAACCACGGCACGGGGGATGCAATGAGACGCAACGAAAACGTTGTACCGGTCGGAAAATGGTTTGTCTGCATCCTCGGCCGTCAACAAATTTTTTTGTCGCGCAATGACGCCATTGGCCCTCATTGCATCTGGGCAGTCTTACCGGTAAATGACGCGAGGTCCCCCTTGTTGCATTTGGGCCGTCTTTTACTGAAAATGACGCGTATGTTTCCGAGGTTGCATTGGGCCAGTCTTTACGGGAAATGACGCGATGTCCTCGTTGCATTTGGGCCGTATTGACTGGAAATGATGCGATGCTTTTTTTCACTGCATTGCGGACGGTTTGCCCGCAGAAGGGCGCAATGCTTTTATCAGGCGGGTTGGACACGGTGTACAAAGCCCATAGACAATCTCGATTTCGATGGTGTGATAGTCCGAACCATTTCGATAATAAAGCTTATTTTTTTAATTATGCATTAAACCGTATTCATGACGTAAACCGGAGCATGACGTGGCGTAATAGCGCCACGCACGACTATGCTGTATCGTAATAGGCGCCACTCACGACTGGCGAACTATAACTACAAATTTCCTGCAGATCAGTGTGCAGTACGCACATTCTTTATTTATTTATTTTTTATTTATTTACCCTGTTTTTATTGCATTCGCTCACGCGATGTTTTCCGTTGCATCCTGGGACGTCTTTCCGTAAATGGCGCGATGTTTTTCGTTGCATCTGGGGCCGTCTTCTCGGGAAAATGACGCGATGTTTTTCGTTGCATTTGGTGCCAGTCTTCCGGGAAAATGACGCGATGTTTTTCGTTGCAAATCCTGGCCGTTATGACTTTACCCTCTTATTCCTTTTGCCGGGAAAAACGGCCGAGATCAATGAACGCAACTTTGCTCTCGTTTGCATCTCGGCCGTTAAAAATAAAATAGATTGCTTCGTTCATTTGTACCCGAAAAACGTCGGCCGGTACAAAAAAAAAAAAAAAAAAAAAAACGACCCTTTCCGGGTTAGGTTTATAAAGGTCGGAAGGTGAACAATCTCTCATTTTGGATTCCTATGCCGCAGAACGAATATTTGATACAACCAAATTGAATACCGATTTGGGCATTTTTCAATGTTGACCCCTATTTGACCTTTGATTGACCCCCTCCCAAAAATTCCCGGGACATTCAAGCGCAAGCCAATCAAAAATGTTCATTAATCTCTTAGGTGAACAACCAAACCACTTTCAAACCTCTGTCTTCCAGAATTTGGTCAGGGATCCTACGGGCTGATCTTAACTACAATGGCATTTTTCTGATTTTTTGCAAAGATAATAGCTCTTGCAAGTCCCACTTATAACAGTTGTCAACATTGTGTCGCCATTCTTTAAATTGTTCTAAAATAAAAGAGACAATATGTATGGTCCACAGCGTTGACTAGGGTTTGGTGTCTATAATCTTGTGCACTGTCCTGTTTTGTGTGCTTACTTCATATGACTTAATTCTGTTTTTCAGTTTTTAGAGTTAGTGTGACAACCTCGAAGCCTCCTGAGAAGCTTAGTGTAAGTTTCATCCTCAACAAACTGCCAATCACCACTGAAGAATTCCGTTTAGTTCATCAACAACATCGGGCAATGGTGACCTGCTCTCAGTGCTTCCTATAAAAACCAGGTCACTAATAGACACTGCCCAATTTGGTTGGTTTCTTTAAAGTTGTGTGTTCTAAGCCTCTAATCTATTTTCCCGGAAGTTTTCTGATTTTTTATCCATATGGGACCCCACCCGTTTTTGCAAACCCAGGAACAAGTTGCAGTGACTTTATTCCTCATTTGATCATAGCCAGTCAAAATATCCAAATCCCAGTTCATTCATTCATCGTTAACAATAAAAAAGCAGTATAACTTTAGTTGCCCTTATATACACTAATCCCACTAGACCAAGTGATTGATTTTATGTCTGACAAAAATGCTGTATCCATGCTTTTGCAAATCTCTGTAGATTCTGTCTTGAAGTTCACAAAAACTGGCAACCTAACCGTGGCGTGCTTTATGTGAGTAGTTAGATGTCTGCCCACTTTGGTTTGGTTGAATTTGAATAGAACGAGGCAAACAATAAGGTCTTAACCTAGCTGAACAATTTTTTATGTGATTAACTGTATTCACAACAACCTTTATTGCAAATGGGTGCTTGTCCGGAGACTGTTTCCTGGGTTTGTAAAATGGGTCAACATATATGAAAGGCCATAAATTTTTCTCATTTTTCTGACCTGAAATTTCATCTCCAGTGCCTTTGATGCCAAAATCATTTTTGGTCTAGCAGGAAATTGTTTATAATAATAACTTTGCATTACTCTACTTTTTAACAGTTTCGACCCTATCATATAGGATTCGTTGATGCCACCCGAGGCCATTGCCTTCAATGCTAAACGTCACAACTTTGCCTATACCAGGACCGATAGTCATCTTAAGCCCGGCACTATTCGCTACAATGGCAACGCCAATGGCAAATCTATCAATGGCAAACCACACTGTCTCAACCTAGCTCACCAAGTCACTCAAAACAACGCTCAACATGGGACTATGTTTGGCAAAAGCGTGAAACATCTGCAATAAGTGATTACAGTAGTGCTGGGGAGCAGAGTGATGCAGTTGCTTTAAGTCATTAACAGGTTAATTCTCTAAAAATGTGGGTTTGTCCTGCTTTTTGTTTTTATGTATCCATTTGAGGGAGTGGGGACGGAGGTGGAAAAGTTGTGTGATAAGGTTGGAACAGTGAATGCGTTTAAAATCTCTAGCAGGAAAGGGTTTTACGGGCGGGGGTGGTGGATGTGAGGCGGCTGTGACAGCCAGAGTAAGGTATGGGTGGGTGAAGTTTAGAGAATGTGAAGAGTTGTTACTTGGGAGAAGATTTCCTTTGAAGATGAAAGGGATGGTGTACAAGAGTTGTGTGAGATCAGTGATGCTGTATGGGAGTGAGACATGGTGCCTGAGTGAAAATGAGATGGGGATTTTGAGAAGGGCAGAGAGAGCGATGATGAGAGCGATGTGTGGTGTGAAATTGATGGATAGGAAGAAGACTGAGGATTTGATGCAGATGTTGGGTTTGGAAGAGGCGGCTGACCGACTGGTGAAGGCGAATGGTGTAAGATGGTATGGGCACGTGCTGAGGAAGGATGAGGAGCATGTTTTTAAAAAGGGCTTTTGAGTTCGAGGTGGGTGGTGTGAGGAAGAGGGGCCGACCAAAGAGGACATGGAGGAAGCAAGTGGAGGAGGAGAGTAGGAGGGTTGGTTGAGGATGGGGATGCATTGAATCGGGTGAAGTGGAAGGAGGGAGTAAGGGCAATTGCTACGAATATGAGGTGAATCCGGCCACCCCCGGTTGCGGGAACAAAACCGGATTTAAAACTTTGGTTTTACTACTAGTACTACTACATTCAATGAACGATTGGGTCTATGATATTCAACATCAAACACTTTCATTGTACTATGCAATTGAGATTAAAGTTGTTCAAACATTGCAGCAGTTTTTGCATCCTCTCCTTGAGGAGTTTTCAGTTTTGGTTTTGGGTAGGCACATGTCTCACAGAATCTGGAAGAAGAATCATATCTATACCAATTTTCACTGAGAATGGGACCCTTAACACTTAACATGTAGATTTGGGGCCAAATTTAACACAAATTTAAACTTTAACTTTTCAAATATTTGAGCAAATTTGGGGAATTTTGTCTTGAGATTGAGGAAATTGAGCTTATTTCCAAGTGGGATGCTGGTCTGTTTGATGGATGTTTATTAAAGTTATAGGCTGGTATTCTGAAAGGGAGACTAACTTTAGACCTGGGTTTAAACCAGGGTTAGTCCTACAAGAGGGGACTTTTTTTCTTACAAAATACTCTAAAAGTGTGCTGTAACGGGTGAGAAAATTCCTTATGGATGGGCTGTTTCAGCCCATCCATAAGGAATTTTCTCACCCGTTACATTTAACTTTCACAGTATTTTGAAAGGAAAAAAGGTCCCCTCTTGTAGGACTAACCCTGGTTTAAACCCAGGACTAAAGTTAGTCTCCCTTTCAGAATACCAGCCATAAGCTGACAGACCTGTACAAATGCCCCCATTGTTCTTTGTCACTTGTGTTTGCACTGTCAAATGTGTCAATCTTAAATTCTGATATTTTGTGTTCTGATGTTCTGTGTAATGATGATGACAATTTGTGAGTAAATTGGTATAACATGAAGGTAATTCCAATCAATATGTCCCTTTGTTTAACATTAACAGTTTCTACTTCTTAAACAAACAAAATGGATGTTTGTTGTAAAGTCCAATGAAAAGTTATGTTGATGCAATGGATGACTGCAGTTCTCCAAAAAAAATCTTGGAACACTTGCATGAGTGAAATCAGCAAGGATACAGTGTTCTAAGATCCATGTCACAAAATTGTGTTTCAGATTCCTCATTGCTTGATTAAAGAAAGGGGAAGGAGAAGGTAAACTTAAAAGGTAGCTGTATTGTACCAAGTGTTTTTGGCCCACCGCTGAAAACTGTGGATTGGCGTCAGGAAGGGCATCTGGTCAATTATCTTTTGCTCCAATAAATCCTCACACAGCAGTATTGCCGAGTGTAAGGTGTATCCGGCCACCCTCGTTTATGGGGACAAAACCGGATTTAAAACTTTGGTTTAACTAACTAACTTACTTCAGATAACTAATCTTTAACATGCTTAGATGCGGATAATAAGGTGACCTTATTTTTGCTCCCACATCACAATGTGTTATGTTATACTGCGGGTGGGCGGGCAGATGGGCATCAAAAGCATTAATCCATTCTCCAGACTAAACCGATTACTCAGTGAACTTCTAACATGGTGATAGAACATGACAAGGTCATGTGCTGTATACTTTTTGGACAGGTTATGAATATTAATGAGCTCATTTTCCTATTTTCAATAAAATGTGATTAAACCAGCACAGTTGTGGGGCCATCTTAATTACGCACTGCGTAATTCTTGCTAAAGTTAAGGACTTTTCCATTTTTTTGTAAACATGGTACATTGATTTAGGATAATACTAGTTTCTAACTCAAGTTTTAAGGGATTTTAAGCTTGTGTAGAAGTGTAATTTTAATTAACATAAAATTAAATTGACAAATTAAATGTTTTAATGTTTGTTTACTTGGCCTGCAGCCAAGATGAAGAACAACTTGGAACTTCCCCTAAGCAGCGCCTGCAGTCACTGGTGAAAACAGTTCGAAATAAAATGAAGCGAGTTGGAAAGAATGAAGTGGCACCTGCTCCTGCAAGCCTTCTGGCTCCTCCAGAACCACGTAAGTTGTAGAGTAAATTGGGGATAGATGGAGCAGTATTGGAGCAGTACACAAAAGGGACCAGTGCATGTTCGAGTATGTTTGGTGTCAAAAGTGTACATTTCTGAAAGTGATCCCAAAATCCAAATATGGTGTCTTTCCACCCAAAAGGTCTCTTTATGTATAAAACATACTTTATTAGTTTATAGGTTGTCCGTGAGGAAGACCTTATGGTTGCATGTTCCTTGTCAGTGGTGTGTCTGTGTTAAACTTTTTGAAAAGGATTTGTCCTTATATTTTTAATAGACTTTTATTAATGCAAGTCCAAAACACTTGGGTCATAGCTGCAACATTGAAACATCCATATGTGAATGAGGTCAAAGGTTGAATCCCCAGAAGTTTTGCACACTTCACCATTGTAGGTCTATAAACTGATGAACTTTAAAGAGACTTAAGGTAATTGAGCTTCAATAATAACAAATACTATTATTATTATTATTAGTGGAGCTTTAAAAACTACCTCAACATACATGGGGTCAGAGGTCATCTAGAGGTCATGTGGAGTTGGCAGGGACATAATTATGATTAATTGGCAGGGACACAATTACACATTGTAATTCTGAGTTCCGCTTATGGTTTTTCATCTTTTTGGTTACAGTATGTTGTGCACTGGATTTCATAGCAACTTTTCACACAACTGAATATAAAAATATGTTACTTCTATAGTTTAAAACAAAGAAAAAACCCTAATTTAAATCATTATTTGATTGTTTAAAACTTTGTTAATTTACTTACATGCTTTCATTGTTCTAAGGACCAATGATAAGGGTAGCTTCTTTGCTACACTTACATGTTAGTTTTTGTCAGGGTTCAATTTTTGCTGGCAAAATGGCAAAAATATTGAAAAAAAAAACATGTTTTGCTAGTTTAAACTGGCAATAGTTACACAAGTATATAGGAAAATAAATAAGTGCAACTGCTTTAATGCACATTGTCCATGTGCTTGTATGCTTGGCCTATTAAATTTAAAGACATATTTTCTCTTTTGCATATTTTCCTTACACTGTGGGAAATTACACTAACTGCTAAATAATTTGTTTTTAATGAAACAAATGAAAGTTGATCCACCTTATTCAATTTTGTCACTTTTGCCAGTAAAAAGGTGTTTTGGGGAGAAAGATGTGGAGGTCAAAAGTAATTTAGAGGTCACTTTGGGTCTTTTGTTTTGCATGTGGAACATGGTTTAGAGTAAAGTTGCTGTAACCTTTAAAGGTGGTTGTTCCGATTTTTGTCTATCGTGTACTCTACTTGATATGAGAGCCTGATACTTGTACACACTGACTATTAAGTACTGTGGGAAACAGACTTGCGGTTTTGATGCTAGACGCAATAATGCATAGTGCAACGCCATATTCACTACTGTGCTAATAATGATGGTTAACCACTAAAACGGTAGTTTTTATGTCTATATCTGAGAAAGAAAGAAATGGATTTGAAAGCTGAAATTTCAGGACAACAAATGAGAAAATCGGCCCCCTTTCCTATGTTCAAAAATTTATACTACTTCCGGTTTTAATTCAAAGGACGATCGAACCAAGGCCCCTTTAAGTGCAGTAAGTAAGTAATGGTGTACTAATGTATAAAACAATTAAGGCGATGAAGTGTTGTACATATCAGAGATCAAGGCATTGATTGGGTACACTTAATGATCTTTTCTTTAATGCACAGCTTATATTAATTATATGGATCAACAATAATATGCATAGTATTGTGTAAAATTAAGTAATACCATTGTCTTCAATCTACGCATTACAGATCAGATGACTTCTTAATTGGGGACCATATCCCTATTCTTGTGTGAAACAAGTAGTTATCCTAAAATACCCTGTAAAGTCTAAGAACCTAATAATGGATATTTTAAAACTTAAAATGTAGTCAATGGCAAAGATTCTGATGTCTTATCCTTGCATTCCTTTTACATCATAATATCTGCAGCAATCAGCACCCGTAAACGTCTGGACTCCTTTGCTCCAAGTAGTGTTGCTGATGACACAGCAGAAGAGATTCATTTCAGGGGATTACCTTGCTGTCGTCAAGGCTTAACAGGATTACTGGAGAAGTTGCGCCTTCCTTCAGCTATCGATCCACTAGGTAAATGTTACAGTTGGGAATATTTAAATTAAAGGTCCATGGCCCGATCGCTAACAGCCTCGTCCCCAGGGACCCCAGATTTTACCAGAAGTGGTCAAAATTTGGTATCAGAAGAAAGCTACTATTTTTTCATTTACCATATGAAATTTTAGAGCTAAAGGATGTTTGGTTTGGATGATATAAGTGAAAATATGCCCCATTTTGGTTGACCAATATTAATTTTACACAGTACTCTACAGGCTTACAAAATTATGTTTTTAGCTCTCACATCAAAACGGGTTGAAATATTGGTGCGAATTTACAGATGGGTTTGGAGTGAAGGCCCCTATCTATCAAGATGACAACATTCATATCCTTAAAGCGGGCCATATGCTATTGTTTGAAAATGTCTATAGTTGTACTGGTGGCAAATAAGTTGTATTTAGTTTCCTAATTAAAATTTGGCAACCGGCAACCGACAGTTTACTGCATCAGGCGATCTGTAATTAATAGCGCCCTCAGGTTAGGTAGCAGGGCGATCGAGTTTTCTTGGTAGTAAATTTAAACAAATCCACCGAGAGTCAGTCTGGTGGTTGGACGTTGGTCAAGATGGAACAATTTTCATCATGTTGCCTCCGCTATTTTGAAGATCTGTGGACTTGCGACCCTGCTATTGAAGTTTCATTGCAAACGTTTTTGGTGTTTGACCTTGTTGGACTTCAAATGTTTCAACTGAAGCTTCAATTCTACTTGATAGGGCTTCGCTGGCAAGTTTCTAAAACCACGCTTGTGGATAGCGTCACGACTTGGCAACCATGTTGAATTTACTTTCTCTACATTTTTTAACGTGGTTTCCAGACTCACCTCAGTTTGACTACACCGCTTTTTGGTATCTTCTTTAGTAAGCAGATTCATTCCCTTCAAGTCCCGACTATGGTCATTCTAAGACTTTTCACCAGCTCACCGATAAATTTGACTTTTGTGAACAGCTCATGGTTATGAATTTTGCTAATTATTGCCATGTTGGAAAGCCCACATTGTGACCACATGACTGAACATTTCCCATTCTTCTGATGCGACAAATCAAGGGTTTTCGGACTGTTAAAAAATGGTTTAAATGCAGTTTAGTTAAAGTTAAACCAAGGTTTTAAATCCGGATTTGACTCGCTTAACAGGGGTGGCCGGATACACTTCACAATCAGCAATACTGCTGTGTGAGGATTCATTGGAGTAAAAGATAATTGACCGGATGCCCTTCCTGATGCCAATCCACAGTTTTTGGCGGTAGGCCTAGCCTTTGGGCAACCACGCCCAGCATGCAAGGCAGCATGTGCTGGATGGCTGCCATTAGCTCTCCAGAGCTGATGCCCTTGTAGGTAGATCTTCTTTTTCATTCTTCCAGGGTAACCACCAGCTACCCTCCTCATCAAATTACCTTAGAAACCCGATGGGGGTGACGGTTTAACCATCGACTGAACTCGGCCCTGGGACCGGTAGTACTGGTTACCAGGATACCAGCAGAAGGCCCTCAAAGGAAACCTGACCTGACCTCGCAGGTCACTTACTAAATAAAGTTTGAGTTCTAGGATATCTCATATCTCATTAAACTAAATATCAAAAATATTTTTCTTCAGGGATATAAGACTTCCAGAAATTTCCTGATTTCCGGAAATTTTGCCATTTTTTAATTAAAAAAATCTTGAAATGTAAAAAAAAAAATTCATTTTTTTAAACTTTTTTTTTTACATTTATGACTTGGGTGATGTTATTTCAGCATATTTAAGCACAACCATGTTTTTGGTAGGGGTATACCCCTTTAAACTCCTTCTATAGCCTTTTGTTTGGATGATTCCCGCATAAACTTTTAGTGTCGCGCACATGTGATCTGGCCGCTGCTGACTACATTTGCTTTATTTATCCTCAGGTTCCCTCATCACTTAAAGATCTGACTGCTTTTATGAAAATGTAGAATTTGGTGTCTACCTCAAAAAGAGTGCTGTTCTTCATGTCTAACATACTGATTGTAAAAAGCAATAACAGCACATTTTTTGAAGAGTGCCCTCAACATTTTTGCACAGTTGTGTTGGTAACTGTAAACTATACCTGCAAATCTAATCAAAATTTCGTATTTGTTGTAAAAGAAGCGATATTGTAATTTAACGGCGGAACTGGAAATTACAAATTTCTGTCCGTCTATTGTGAAAATAGTGCCACCCCACGAAAATTACCCCTAACTTGTCTGAACCAACGGAACAACTAATGGATGAGCGTAGACATGTGCATGGTGCTATTTCTTGGCCCTTTCCAGCAGCTACTGAATTATTATCGGTATACGATATTATCATAATTACAGAATTCCTTCTTTTGCAATACATTTAGACCTGTTTGAGCTTTACCATTCACTGGTATAGTTTACTAGCCAATTACCAATGGAACTGTGCAAAAATCTCAAAATTTCTGGAAAATAGGTGTGCTCTTCAAAAAAAAGTGCTGTTATTGCTTTAATTCACTAAGAGGACTCTACTCCAATTATTTGCATCCCTGTATACAGGTAATGGTTGGCTCTCCTGGTTATTTGTAGTAGCCTTGGCTTATATCTACAATGCTATCGTTATCGTTCTACGCTGCTCTTTTCCTTGTCAAACTGAAACCAATTTTGGTATTTGGTTCTTGTTTGATTATCTATGTGATGCCATATACATCATGGATATTGTGCTTCGTATGCGTATGATTTTCTTTGATCAAGGATTGGTGGTTGTAAGTATTACACTCAAAATTTAAGTGTGAATTTAAAATTTTAATTGTCTTGTGTTAGAAAATGTATTTACATATATTGAACAAACCATAGCCATTTTTGTCTCGTCTCGCCTGAACTTTGGTTCGGAAGAGAACTTAGTACTCATTTCTGTCTGTCTGTCCGTCTGTCCTGTGCTGTCCGTCGTGTAAACTGCTTGTTTTTTATTTTTCTTGGAGTTCCGTCAGGGGCTACGGTGATGTAAACTGGTGGAAAGAAGCGGGTCGATGAGTTCTCGACCTGATTAAGATTTGGGCTTTTAAAATATGACTACTTTATCTAATTTGCATAATTTACAAAATTTTTCCCGCAAGGCTGTGTAAAGTTTCTGAGTTTCCGTATAGTGTATAATTTATGTAACTTGGTGGAAGGAGCGGGCGGAGGAGTTCTCGAACTGATTATATTTTGGGTGTATTTCGGGACAAATTTAAATATCAAATGAAGCTAATTAATATGCAAGAAATCAGCGTATGCTATAATGTTTGAAACTGTACAATCGTATATGCACAATTCCTTCGCTGCATGAAAGCCTATCGTGATGCGTCCTCTTTCTTAGGCAAGTGTTAAGGTGCGAGATATGTGCGGCTTAGGTATGAAATGAGCTAAGTTAAATATGCAGTATTACTGATCTCTGAAACGGTCCATCAGATGGGCAAAATTTCCTTTGCACATGAAAAATACTATGTCTATGCATCTTTGTGTTAATCATAATTGGGTCAAAGTGCAATTGGGGCCGATAAAGGGCCATTTTTTGATACAATTGTTCTAAATTAAATATTGACGTAATTGGCTGTATCTCTGAAATGTTACTTTTGATTGCCAAAGTCATTCGCTACATGGACGACTATGCCGTGCATCTTTTGGGTGCAATCATAATTGGGTCACAGTGCATGTGGGCCAATTAAAGGGGACCAATGTTTGATGCAATGATCTACTAAATATGCGTAATTGCTGGTATTGCTGAAACAGTAATTGGAATATGCAAAATTCCTGTGCTACATGGGGGAGACTGTGCCATACATCTTTTGTGTGGTCATATTGTGTGTCCACAATGCATGTGGGGCCACTAAGTGAAGGAGCGGGCGGAGGAGGTCCTCGAACTGCATGTAATTTTGGGTGTTTCGTGCAAATTAAATATGCAAAGTGATCTATTAATATGCAAACTCACGTAATTGCTATAATTTTGAAACGGTACATCGGATATGCAAATTCCTTCTCTAGCCATGAAATCCTTTTTTTGTGATCCGCATCTTTCTTGGCAATTTGAAAGGTGCGTGATATGTGCGGCTTAGGTATGCAAATGAGCTATTAATATTGCGTAATTGACTGTATCTCTGAAACAGTACATCGGATGGGTAATATTCCTTCGGCAACATGAAAGAATATTAAATGGATGCATCGTTTGTGTGATTCATAATTGGGTCAAAGTGCATGTGGGCCGATTAAGGGCATTTTTTGATACCATTGATCTAATTAAATATGCGTAATTGCTGTATCGCTGAAATGTACCTTGGATAATACAAAATTCCTTCTTACAATGAGAATACTATTGCGGTACAAACAGCTTTTGTGTGAATCGTAAATGGGTCAAAGTGCTTGTGGAAGTTGTGGGCCAATTAAAGGGGGCTTTTTTTGATACAATTGATCTATTAAATATGCGTAATCTTGTTATTTGCTGAAAGATGGCAACATTTGGATTAGCAAAATTCTTGCTACATTAGACTACTATGCCATACTTCGTTTGTGGGAATCATAATTGTGGTCAAAAATGCATGTGGTCCACTTAAAGGGGCATTCTTTGATTATTATAAAAATTGCAACTAATTTCAAGTGTTGTCCATTTAACCAAATTTGCTCATGTTCAGTGTGAATACTTCACTTGAAAGGAGTTC
>JAMKCH010047782.1:0-11575 GCA_023653785.1 Ophioderma brevispina
TTTAACCTTACGCCATTTTGGTCACAAAAATTATGATTATTCAAATTTCAAATGGTAATTGTGGCCAAAAGTGGACCACAATGCCAAATGTCTTGGTGGGGTCAATAGCTGCTTTTTTGGAACAAGCGTAATTTGTACATATGATAAGCTTGAAAAAACTTGGTCACCAAATATTCTGATTAAAGCCCCGATCTCCTGTCGTAGTAGCTTATGGACCATGTCACCTCCTACGTCCCTTGGTGAGACAAAGGCAAGTGCCTGCCCCTGCCAAGATATCGTGCTTTTTAAAACTTAAAGAACTATAAATCCAAGTAGCCGTTGAAGTTGCAGTGCTCATGTTCTGTTAACTCAAACACGATCGGTGCGTGAAGTAATTTTCCCACGGTTCAGTCTGTGTCCCCATAGATGAAATGCGTGTAAATGAAACTTAATCGCAACAATATCTCCAGAAAAACGTAGGGGTTCTATGCATGCTTTTCCATAGAGGGTCAGAAATTTTGTTTTCTTACAAGAATATGCCTCAGCTTGGTCTAAACCTATAGAACCTTTTGAGAAATTGACATTTCTACGGTAGTGTTTTACACCACAAGCTCTAGAGCTCTGACGAGTCACAAACGTTTTGCATATGCTACGTCACAAGCTGGATAATTTAATAGCGAACTTCCAGACTTTCCGCGCCGCCGACCTCAAACATGTCTAGAGACCACGATAATCGTGTTTGTAAACAATGGTGTTTATTGTAACAGATAATTTCATTTTCAAAACAACCGTAACACACCCATTATCTCGAGCTATACTCCGTTTGTTTACCCGATGCTTGTGTGAATTTTCTTATAATTTTGAAGTTTGCTCGCATATGAAATAACTTGATTGATTGCTTGACACACAACGTGTGAACTGTAACCGTTACTGAAGTTTACAGCTCTCAATTTCCCCTCACCATCCCAATATTTCTTAATCTCAAACGACATTCTGGATAGCCAAATTTGTTAATCATTCGCACTGCCTGTGTTCCATCGCAAGGAATAATGCTTCAAACAACGCTGGTCCACCACTAAATATTTACAGGCGTCATTCCATCGTATTGCCGACTACAAACTCTTTAAATAAAGACGATTTTAAAAGAAACAACTTTAGTCTTGTATTGAACATAGAATACTGGAAGGGGGGGGGGGGGGGGGGGGGGGGGGGGAGGGGGGACTAGTCACGTAAATGCTATAAAACTACCTCTAAAGCAAACAATAACGAGACAACTAGACTGACGGTCGCCTCATACAAGTAGGACTCCTCAAAGGAGGGCGTCTCAAACCATTGCCTCTACACATGGATAGCGCGCTGCCGCACAGTTGATGGTCGCCGCAGTGTCACAACAGGAAGTTTTTCTACGTTGGTATATGGCGGAACAATCCCCATACACCTGCTGGTGCATATATCCACACAGATGTTCTACTAATGTTATACAAAATCCTTTAACTTTGACATCTGTTTATAATGCATTGTTTCCCGTCATATACAGGCATAACGCAAGCGCTAATACCACAACGGCCGACGAAAGAGGGCGTTTTTTTTTTTTGGTTCCCCCAATGACTGATTTAATTGCGCCAAGTCTCATGCAATATAGTCAGGGGATT
Organism: Ophioderma brevispina; assembly: GCA_023653785.1. Classification (NCBI taxonomy): domain Eukaryota; kingdom Metazoa; phylum Echinodermata; class Ophiuroidea; order Amphilepidida; family Ophiodermatidae; genus Ophioderma; species Ophioderma brevispina. The sequence continues at coordinate 1,632 of JAMKCH010047782.1, forward strand.
GGGGCACCGGGTGGAAATGGAGTACAAGTACTTTTTGTCTATCCATCCGTCCAATTTTTTTTTGTTATGAGGACCTAAGCCAATAATTTCTGGAGGTGTGCAAAATTCCGTGCAGCGGCATTTTCTAGAAATCCATTACGGCTGCATTACTCTCAATTCATTCAAATGGCCAGTTAATTGTATGCTCTAGATCCAGGTTGTAAAAACCAGGAATCTTTTAGACTGGTTAGTGACCTGATTTGATCACCAATATTATGTATTCGTGACAATCCCATTGTGTGGCCACCCGAAACCCGATATGCCCTGAAATCATTCATTGACCATAACTCATCAAGTATTTGTATAGAGGCATAATTCTGGGTCTATTTACCCAGTAGGAACTCGTATCTGACATTTCAGGTGTGTTAACAAGCTTACAAATCAAGAGGCAGTCAATATTTGACTGCCGACTTTAAGATCTTTAAAACTACAAATGCTCATATGATTAGATATATTGGCCCGTCATTTTGAATTTTGAGCAAGGTCTGTCCAAAACAAATATACAAGATACGAGTCAGTAATTCTCAAGACATACATCTCATACTTTAATTTAAACTTGAATTAAGTTTTGGTGTTAACTAAATGTTTAATACATTGATCGTACTTATAGGTTTCGATAACGGTAAAAAAAGCCGCCCCATTGGCGCCCTATTTTAACCATTTTGCATGTTAAAGAAACAAAAATTCAAGATATGAATGTCAAATGGTCAAAGACTTATCCCAACGTAATTTACTACTTTATACTACTAATTAGTTGAGGGTTGAACTACATATAATACACTATAATGTAGGTTTTAAATATTTTAAGGCGGCTGCATTGGCTGCCATCTTGGCAAGATTTGGAAACAGTTCCATTCAAAGAAATGCCAAATAAGTGATAGTGATTCACATGATATACTGTATGTCTTCATAAGTGTGAAGCACTTAAAACATGCATATAGACACTGGAACGTCAAGCCTCTAAATTGCAAAAATGTGCAGAATACTTGACGTGTCACGGATGGGTTGTTTGTTTGAAAATGCATTTTAGAGGTGTTAAAGTAAACCACTTTGCAAGAGTGTGATCAATTGTGTAACATATTTTGAACACCTGGCAGGAAATGTTAGGTGTTTCAAGTCTGTATTCATGTAGCATATAATTAGTACACTAATGGAGGATTTAAGACCAATTTTAAGATTCCGAGCGCATATTTGACTCTTTGAGCAGCCATCTTGGATTTTTGTGGCAATGAAAGATGACAATTACACTATGCAACTACGTATTCGGGCTTAAACTACAGACGGATCACCGAGAAATATGTCTCTATCTCGTAAACACTTACGGGATGTTAGCAGATTTTGGATACATGGTAGCAGCCATATGGATTTTCAAAAATGCCCACTGACAACAAATTGCACACCCTCATCAAAAATGATTGGTGAGGCCCAGAAACTACATTCTATCAATAGAAAAAGTCTGTACTCCAATTCCATCCTTAAGGCTGTGCGCCTTAACTTCCACCTGACTAAATAGCAACTCATCACAAAATGAATCAGGATACAGCCATGCAGGACTGCAAACCACAAACCCTTTAAGGGTGTGGGCTTATGGCTGGGCACGGTGTTACCCATGACCATTGTACGAGATCGTCCGTGTGTACCGGTATCACGCACATATATGTAGATAGTGGGTTTTAGCTCCAACGGTTGGAAATAAAGTAAATATGCTTAATAACATTTAAAAAATTTAGGATTTTTTCGTCAAGAGTTTCGGGCGTTTACTTGTTAAGCCAACGACGGACGTGTATTACTCGATTAATTGAGATGTGCCCCGTACCTTCTTGGTGAAAAATTCAATGAGGTGCAGGGACTTTGTAATCATGTTATTGTGAGGAATTTCAAGGCCTGAAATACACTATTTTGCGTTTCCATACATGAATGAAATTGGTATTAGTGGCAGGTGAGTGGTTATATGAACCGGAGTGTCCTCCAGAAATCCGGTGTGGCACGTGCATTTGAATTCTTTCATTTTAACTCTCCGACTTATTGAATAGGTCCAAAACTCAGGGGGACGAAACGTATCAACGCGAATCGACCTAAATTTGAGTGTTTTTTATTTTTTGGGGGGCAAAAGCACTCAATGCGGCACTGGCACATTTCCACAAAAATATGAAATTTCTTCAATTTTATTGCAAATGATAGTCTAAGCCATTGCAAGAATTAGAGATATGTTTCTACATGATAAAAATACGATACCAACAAACAGCTAGGACATTAATAAGAGGCTAAAGACATCCAGGGTAATACTTATGTAGGCCAATTTCAAGTTACCGCAACTTTAATCGGCAACTATGCCTATTGCATAAATATTAATAGAACTCGTATCATTGATATTAAACCAACGCAAAGGTCACAGGAAACAGAAACAGGGCTCATGCCTTGGGAATCGGCCTTGGCGGTGTTTTCTTGTGTTTTAAACGCATTTATCCGGGCCGTTCTGCTTAATTATTAATGCGCCGGCGACATTAAAAATTGCGTTTGTTTAACTCCATAAGGGGGATGATTTGGTTCTTTACACATTTTAGGTGAGGCGTAAGTATCTAAAGCTTTACAACCATGGCAAAAAATATCAAATTTTGAAAACTCGTGAGGGCGCACTATTTTTCAAAATGTGGCCAGTGTCTTCTTTCAATATGTTCCAATATTACGACCTGTACTTCGACTCGATATTTCTTATTAAAAATAAATAAAAAAACCCGAATAATCAGAAACAATAAGGTTTATACCATGCTATGTTAAAAGTTCCATTTGCCGAGGACATTATTATGACCAAAACAAATCGTGTCAATGGGCCGAATTTCCAAAAACATTGTACAAGCGTCCACACAGTTACACACCAGTGGAGTAGCAAGAGGGGTCCTCCCCCGAGAAATTAGTGATTTTTTCACATGTGCCCAAATTATATTTGAAAACAAACATAGGCCTTCTTACTCTACTTAACAAATTTGAAATATGCTCAGGGTCCGGATTTTAGGGGGCGATAAAGGCACCGGGTGCAATGTAGATGTTTTTAAAAATGATAAAATTGACACTTTTTACGCACGTGTTGGCGGTGCGACGCCCCCATCTTGGAATTCGATTTTCTACTGATACTGTGACAAAAATTGGGTCTAACCGGCGAGCGTAGCGTAGCGATCAGGGAAAAATTGGCGCCCATTGACAAAATCCAGGATACGGCCCTGATGTTTGACTCCCCCCTCTGTTTTTTCCCCCTGTGAAAAAAAAGTGGCACGCCATGGTACACACACCCACACGCAGTTGCAGGGTTGAGGTTCAATTCGACATTCTTTTCCATCTCTCCTGCATTCAATTCCGCCAATATAGCGATAAATATTTGTTGACTAGGTGCTTGATTCTTTATACATTCCTAATATATATTCCAGGCTTCGAAAGTGTGAAAAGAAAATATTGGAACAAATCGGTTTTTTCTACGTGCCGGATTTCAAGATTTGAACCATTTACTTCTTTTCGATGTCGATTCCCTGCCACATCAAACTTGCCATCTTGTGGGCCACTTCGTTCATTTCGGGTGCCAGAGGGTGCCTGAAATCGCGTTTTTTATGTACTGGGTGTTTGTTTGAAAAAAAACAATTAGTCCGCGCTTTGTAAATTACACAAATAAGGAATGATCTAAGATATTACATAGGTAAAAATATTTTTTTTCCATGAAATTCATTCGATTATATTCAATCTGCGCTTACTTCTAAGGGCCCAGGTTCCCGGCAATGTGTTTTTTTAAAAGTCTCGGGTTACGCAGATGTTGATGCCGTTTTTGCATTAGCTGTTTTGCTGTTTGGTTGGACGTCCTACCCCCCGGTGTTTTCGGAAAAAAAAAACCTGAAAAAAAAACCCAGACTTATTTGGGGCACATTTCAGTAGATCATGGCCAGCCCTTCGAGGGAGTTTTGTTCAGGGTTGCTGGCCGCATCTGATAACAAGGATTTAACGTCCAAGGACCGTTTCCACAGAACTTGTCGCCAGAGTACGGAGCTTCAGTCCTCAATTAAACGTTGTTCGATTTTTGGAAAAAGATCATTTTATGCTAACTTATTTCCAATTTGTTTCTCCTCTGTGATATTTGATTTTTAGAAGAGATTCCAAAGCTTTCTTCAATGTTTTTTTAAATAGTTTTCACAAGTTTTGAGGTAAAGAATTTTAAAAGGTGCTTGGACATTCTTGGAAATGTTTATATATAGAAAGATGGTCAGGACAAGAAGAGCAATTTCGTTCAAGATCAGATTATAATAACAGTACAATATTTCACGGTTGAGGGAAGAGCGGCAAGGGTCAACAAAAAACGTTGAACTTTCCAATTGACGAAAACTATATGGTTACATTCCATTTACATTTGTTAAAGTAGCAGGAACAGTGATAAAAACGACAAATTGAGGTCACCTTTGTTTCCTGCGCCATCTGAATGTCGATGCTAAGTTATTTGTGTATCCTTCAACTTAAGTGAAGGTTTTTTTCACCCAGGAAACATCTGTATCCTGGTGTGTAAGGAGACCTGACACTCTATGTAAACTGCCCAGGTCAACCTTGATCCAATTCGTATTCCCAATAAAGGCGAATTTCCAAGCGGAATCATGATGGTTAATCTGCTTCAGGTGGACATGGTCAACGGTTCCCCGTCACTAATAGGGTCCCATCCTCCACAACCCAATTGGGTCTTGAAACGCCTTTGCAAATAATGTTGAAAATTGAAAATTAACAGGGAATTATCTTTCCATGTATTCATTTTTAAAAGCAAGTTTTGTTTTATTATAGAAATGTTTGATTAAAAGCTGCATAGTATTCGAGCTAGAGGAGGTTCCAATACTTTTTTTGATGATCTTTTATCTTTAAACTCAGGTAGGTACATGTTGAGTTGAATTGAATTGAAAGGTTTTGTTTTTGTTGGGTTATTTGGTCTCATAATTGGTATGCGTTGAAACAATGGATCAGCTGAAGATCTTGTAATCACGAATGCGACGTTTCAATCAATTCCTTTAAGACCCATGATTTTGTAGAGTGAAAGCTATCGTTATGCTTTTTACTTCTCTTAATATAAAAGATGGAATGTTTTTTAGTCACAAGTGATTTCACTCCAGTAGAATGTTATGATGGTGTATATTTGTGTTAAGTATCTTTTTATGTATTACAATGAATCTGCCTTTATTCCGTGATGGAAGATTTTTGGAAGTTTAAAAATTCCAACCTCGCAACCACACCCTCGCTATGTAAGTGGTTATTAAAACTGTGTTTATATCTTACTTGTCCGTTCCCACTTACTCATTTTGAGAAATTAATTTGTATTTTAGTTCAAAGTGAAAGAGACGAAGTCCGTCTATCTACTATTTCAAGCTTCTTACTGTAATTGCACAAGTTTAACTACGGGGAAAATATCGATTTCCGGCCCCCACCGTTTGCATCTAGACTTTTATCATTAAAAGACCATAATGTAAGAACCGATTCATCAGTTTCCAGTATTCTGGCGTACTTTGTACCATGATCACAATATGCTTTGGTAATGGCATCAGGTCTAGCCTTAGACATGGCCAAGGTTCTCAACATCACATCAGTATCCGGAATAGTATATACGCCCATAAAATATGCAAGCACCTCATAATTTCACCTTTTTGATAATCCTGTAGTCACTAACTTCAAAGTAGTAAAATTTCCACTCTTTTTTTTTGGCATTTGGAGAACATTATTTCTCGCTGGTAAAACCGAACTTGACTAATTTGAATTAATCCAAATTAGAATCTTATTAAGTTTGCAATTAGCTTAAGTGTATCATCGTCTAGGCTTGTTACATAGGTAATGCTCCCCGGTTTAACAATGCCAATCATATTGAGCGAATGTAAATCAAAGTTTCTCCTGTTTTCAGGTAAAGTTCGTCTATTATTTCTAAGCTGACCTGTTTCTTCCCCTCAGTTTTCACTGCCTACAAACTCAACTATATTCAGTGATGCTGGTTAAAATCCGGATGAATTATTAACTTTTAGTAAACAGATGATATGTAAGTCCCAACCCCCCACTGATACTCACTGTCAATTAAGGGATGCATTAAACTTGAAAATAAGGCCCTTGAAGTGGGCCCGTATCCCTGTTTTCAAATGTAACTGCTTTCATTAAAATAAAAAACCCGTACAAGTGCAAATTAAAGAAATTTGTATCCTCAGATTAGTTCCCGGTTTCCTTTAAGGTTATCGCATTGTGGCAATATTTAACAATATTAAATCAGATGCAATTTTATTTAACCATATAAAATCAGATGCAATTTTATAACTTTGAAAGTGATTTTTTTTTCTTCGCAAATTGGGGGCACTGGCAATTGCAATATTGAAGTTGTGTGTGTGTGGTGCATGCTCGTAGGTTACTCACCCCATTATGGTTTTGCGATTTCTACAAAGCACTTAAGTTTGTGATCATCCTACACTGATCTATGTAAGCGTGGGAATAGCACTGTGACCTCATTGTTTCCATTTGAAAGGACACCGAAACAGTGACCATAAAGAGTTGCCGGTCCCTTCTGTCCCTGAGTGAAAAATAGTGAATCTATATGAGAGAAAAAAACTTTCCAAACTTCCGTGCCGCCACAGGAAGACAAGATTAAATGAAAATACAAGAAATTATCATAACGTCCTGTTCCGTACAGGATGATGGCCATTTCTGGCTATAAGTAATGTCGACATCCATCACCTTCTGTTAAAACCTTCTGTTTTACATATCCACCTTCAGGTTCAAGATTGTATATGGCAATTCTTCATGAAGACGACAATGGTGTAAATGGAATAGTAAAACATTGAAATGTTTTGAGGTTACCTTGGACTAATCCCTTACAACTCAGCTCTAAAATCACCATACAAAAAGTTACACAAATTAGAACGAGCCGGGTCGAGAATTTACATTCAATGAACACATTTTGGTAACTCCGCTGTTTTGTAAGGAAAATCATCAATTTCTAAAACCGATTTTCTATTTTTAATTTTCGCCTTGACCTTAATTTTGCACTAATATATCGGCCCATAACTAACGACGTTTACATTATAATTTCAACTCCTATTCTTTAATACGTTTTTGTATGATGGATGGTGTTTTTACTTTATATTCACATAGATCTTATTGTTTTGATTCGTTCTGATTTATGATGACATAATATTAAACGTATACAATTCTGTCCATAGGTCTCGAAGAGATATTTTCTGCTAATGGTGCAATTTGTGGTAGCTCATACTTTTGAGCTAATATAATGAGGAATAAACTTATTTTATTCATAGATATCTAACCCGCTTTCGTTCTCTGAACTTGCCAAGTTGATCCCTTAAGTCAACACCCCCAGGACTTCAACGCAGCTATACTTGTTAAAAAGTCGAAACTTGGTAAGTGGTTCAATGCGGATAAATTGAGAGGTTCCGGCAGTTAACACAGTACTCACAGCTGTCTCATAGCCTTCTGTATTGGCAGCAAATATCTGTACTAAAGGACAACAAACCATATTAGATCAGTGCGGCGCCATACTTTATTTTCTGGGGGGCGGGGGCAAACAGAGGGCAAAGTGAACTTCTTGGGGGGAGAATTTCCAAAATTTTCCCACAAATTTGGTGATTTGGGGCCAAAATCGTTGCTTTTTTCCCCCAAAATCAGCATTTTCTTTCTGGCCGGGGGGGATAGGGGGACGAAAAGCCCACTCTGGTGAAGCCATAATTAGATTTTAAAAATAAAGTTCACCCTGCATGTATTACAAGTTATATTACGAAGGCAATTTTAGGAATAACGTTTTATGAAGATTTATTCGGGGAAAAGGATTGGTCCTCAGCAGAGAAGGGGTTAACTGGCCCATTGGTGCGGTTATCGTTTTGCTACTTTGCATAGAGCCCAGCCGCCGTCCAATCACGTCTCATTGGCTTGCGGCTTCGTTGACCATTGGGCGTTCGGCTGTTCTCCCGGGCTTTGGCGTTTTCCGCATCCGCGTACACATAGCAGCATATCTGCGTAGGAATAGGTCATGGTTTTGGTTTCTTGGCAATAAAATTGGTTTTCTCCCACCCTCTCTCCCCTTTGTTATAGAGGGTAGAAATGCACCAGTTTTATCTCTCATATTCTTAGACCTTAGCCAAAAGGCAGCTCAATTGCTTTTATTTTGGCATTTATTTTGGTTCATTCATTAATTGGCAATTTTAATTTAACGATAATGATGTGAGCGAGCCAGACGTAGCTGACTTCAGGCTCTTCAGATTATGCTCTATGTATTATTTACATAAGCAGTTATCAAATGTTGTGCTGTATAAATACAAATATTAATGGTATTTTCATTTAATTTAGTTCAGGTCAAGCCTAGAGGTATTTAACTCAATTCTTGGCACTCACGCAGTCTCAGCCTATTGCATAATTCAATTATTATATTGGCAATTTATCTTAGTATTGGATGTCTTCTGCAACCTTAGATGTAACTGGACTTTCATGGTCCACACAGTTATGTTATATTCACAAACATTGTTTAGGCAGTTCTTTGAGGTAGTTAACTTTAGGAGCCCTTTAACTGTTTTGATTCACAACTTTTAATCCAATCTTCTATTGATCCCTAGACGGATTCGGTGTAAGCCAGCAACTGTTAATATTATCAAATAGAGTAATGTCAGCCTAATCCTTGCTACAATGGTTCTCTGGTGATAGTATATATGTATTAATTTTTTGGCTTTAGTTACCAGTAATTTAAATTCATTTGTGAAAATTTGGCCAAGAGGAACCTGTCTCTTCATGCCGAGGGCAATGGGCATCATAAGAATTTTATTATTTTACATATGTGGCTTGATCATACTAAATATTGCATATGTGGCTTTACAGAAATTGCATGTTGGCTTTACAAGGCATTCATCTGTTGGTAGGGGTGTACATGTAATAGGCGGACGCTGCCTCCAAACCCATGGTGTTGAAATGACTGTTTCAAACCCAGGCCATATTGAAAACTATTGTTGTTTGGAGAACCTGTTAATGCAAAGAATAAAAGGTACTAATTTCCACGCACGATGTGATGCAATTTTCATACCTCTTGTCTTGTCCCTTCTTTGTCCCGGGAAATTAAATCTCAGATCTCAGGTCGAAGTGCATTTATTTCACCACATGCTATGAACCTATACTAAGGTTACTGTGTGGTCTTTGGCGAAACACGGCTTAGTCAACCTGGCTTGTTGAGCTGTAACCCCGGGGTACGGAATGACTTTAAAACCGCAATAGGCTCTTTTGCATGTTTTTTGGCATGAACCCAGAGGTGCGCACGCCCCTCCGCACCCCTTTGGCTACGTGCCATGTAAAAATAATAAAACTAAGGAAATGCAATGAGTTTATTTGTGACTGGGAGTTTTAGAAATCCAAAATTAACATGCCGTCCACACACACCAGAACAGACAATACCAACCCGACATCCATACCATTCACAGACTAACCTAGCACCCGCTCTTAGTGGAGGCAACATAATCATGGATTTAGCTTAATTGCGTAAGTATAATACCAGGCCACAAGAAACACTTTGATTATCTAAAAACAATTCCGTTAGTCTTAAAGCGGCGGCAGAGTTTCGAAATATATTTTTGTATAATACTTTAATAGTTAGCTAAATTACAAAGTCCGCCTAACTGTCCAATTCCCAGATCGTAAAATATTAACTTTTAAAAACTCTGGCAAAGGATAGGGGCACAAGCAATTTTCTATAATCAAAAAAAATAAAAAATAAAAAAAATCCGATTTTTTAAGATTGAGGGAGGGCGACATCCTCGGGAATTCTCTAAATCGGAATTTATGATACAACCCTTTGTTCTGATTATCATCAGTTAGATACTGGAGTGTGGTTGCTACCATTGCCGTCTTCATCCGAAATTGTCACC
>JAMKCH010047783.1:0-11625 GCA_023653785.1 Ophioderma brevispina
GGCCATTGTCAGCAATCCACTTGCTCCTGAAATGATCAGCCATGTAAAAAATCCAATTAAAGAAGATGGGAGAGTGTAACATGGGAACATGGGAATGCACTTATAACAAAATCAGAATAAAACAAAAAATATCAATGTGAGCACACTTTTGCACAATTATAATTTTTTATTACAATACATCGTTAACGTGTAAATTTTAAAAAAATTTCATTGAGGGCAAATCTGATTTTTCTTAAAATTAGTTTAAACGCTCTCTATGGCGGGGGGGGGGGGGGGGGGGTAGGACATGCCAACCTAACGCAACAGAACGAATCAGCTTCCGGCGTAACCGGGTGCTAGTCTTATTCACAGACTCTTAAAACCGGTAGTTGAGGGCGCTCTATGCATAGCGAACGGTCAAGACTAAGACTTGACTAAAGGGTAGGCCTGGTCAAGAATATTTAAATCTAAATGATCGCTATTGGAAATTGCACTGTTTTTGCAATCCACTAACCTCGACGGATTTTGTCTATTTTTTCTATTAAATTATCATGATATACTAAGATCTTTTGAACGAAGTTTAAGAGCGATTTTGTAATGTCACTGAGCCCAGATGACTGCCATAGTTAAATGACATTACAGTTCTCCAAATTACCGTTTGGAAACCCCAATGCCCAATCGAGCAGATCTGTCCTACCACTATGGAGATTGGGCAAATTTAGAGGGACGTTTTATAACATACAAATTAATGACTTTATAGGCCTATATGGACAAAGATTCCCACAATGGATTTTTTCTGTTTTTTGCAGCGGTAATTATATAATATTGGAGGTGCTTTGAGGGTGATATGAGAATATACCACACGAGTAGTGAAAATATCGAACGGCCGAAGGAGAGTTCGAATTTTCTGACAAGTGCGGTAATTCTCATATCACTCAAAAAAGCATCCTCCATTTTATTATTGTTAATAATATGAAGCTGACTGTAAATGCAAACACAATTTGAGAAGTGGGTATGGTGGTCACTTTCATGACTTTGCCATGGCATACAAATTCTGTTACCCTGGCAGGTAGACTTACTCAAAGCAAGCTTAGCCTTGGTCTAAGTTGTGAAATGTCACTAGCCTGACTGAGTTGTTTTACACCAAGATACAACCTGGGGTGCTATGTACGTGGTATATTCGCTTTGTTTGTTTTGTGTAGATTCTTCTTCCTAATGTGTAACACATCTGTGGTGTTTTTGTGTCTGTGTGTCTTCTGTGGCCATTTTCAATGTGTTTACGCTTTGAAAAGATATTCCCGCCTAGCTACTGGAGCACCACAGCAGAAGCAAGCCTGAGCTTGTAAATCATATAAAAGTCATGGATGATGCTATAAAGGACGCACGTATTACTAGTGCTAATAAGAGGCCATAAACCAAGTAACAAAACTAACTGCAGGTATCAAAATATGATTATGCATCTGGTGTGCAATACTGCAGTATGGGTAGCGCGTACCGCCCACACTGCACAAACGCAAAAATATTGTGCAACTCATCAGCCAAATACTATTTTTTTAATCAGTTTTGACGCCATTTTAAAGCTATTTTGGTGAAGTCAGCTTATTCTTGCATAATAATAATAATATGGATGACTTTTGCGGTTGATACCAGGAAAATATCACCCACGCCAAGAAAAATATCATATCAGGCTCGTCTTGGACTCGCCCGATATTTGATAGGCTCGGCGATATTTTATGTTATAACCTCAGACATCCAATATTATAAAATACTGTTCAATGATTTTGAAATACTGGTACAGTATATTAAAAATATGCGGTATAGATGGAAGCTTCATATTATTATAATAATAGCTCTTACATGTACCTAATTATATCAGTTGTCCAAAAGGGTGTCGCCAACTACGGACTTAAAATTGCTATGTAAAAATAAAAAGACGATTTGCATGGGGTCAAAAAGCCTCGTGGTGTTGGTATATCAAAGCGAGCAGCAGAGATGATTATAATTGTCCGTCAACAGATGAGACGGATATTCTAACCGGGTGGGTGGAAGTGTCCAAGATTTCACAAGTAATGAATAATGCAGCCAGAAATTTTGAAGGAGATTTTAACTGATATAAAACCTGAATACATTTTTATGACCTGAAAAGTATCAAAGAGAAAAAAGTTGGGTTGATAAAGATGGCAAGACTCAACCAACACAGCACCAAGAAGTTTGTACACAAATATTTTTTTTTTTTCACCAGAAGGTACTATTATTGTTCAAAGAATTTGAAGACCTCTAGCAAACCCTTTGAACTTCAAATTCTACAATAAGAATCAGTCAAAATTGTTGTATGGTCTGATTGGGTTTGGTTCAATATTCTGTTCCCGAGGCAGCACCAGCATTCATAATATGGGGGAAGATGAATGGTGTCATGTGGGTCTCAGGGGAACCTTTTTTAAAAAACTGATCAGTGTTTGACTTATTTGTCAAAGCACATTAGCATTGAAAAACTTTAATTTTTTTTATATATTTTAAACAATCCCCCCAGATGTCTTTAAAGAGGACATGTGGACATTTCCAGAGAGAAGCACTCAAGTTTTTGAACCCAAGTTTTTGTGCGTATTTGGAATGTTATTAATGCATTAGATCACCACCTGAAGTAAATAAGCCAAATACAGCCCTCTTTATGTAATGAGATGATGATTTAGTCATTTCTGTCGTGCACGACAGACAGAAAATTCAAGCATAGTTTCTATAGGGACGATTAGGATAGCAGGCCAGTTCAAATCAAGGTTTGCAGTTTTCTTCCGTGCTTGTTTGTCCAATAAACCCTTTGAAAATGTCTTGGTAGCTAGGTGGTCAACAAACGATCAAGGGATCACAGTGTATCCCAAAAAAATCTGGCACTCTTTTAAGGTTGATGGTCAGGTGATTACAATAACAAAGTATATATGATGCTTTTAATAGGCAGTTTCCTAGCAATTTGGGGATTGCTTACAAAACTCTTTATAATCTCTTCTGTTCTTATACTTCACATGGTGGTGAGCCAATTTTTTAAACTGTTTTTTAATGTTCTTGGTAAACTAGAGAGAAATCTGTTCTGAGGAATCTCCTATATTCTGAAAATAATGTCAAGTGAACTGGTCCTTGTGCTATTTTAATATGTCGTTTCTACAAGGGTGAAAATCCCAAAATCTTGGAAGTTGCAAATGTTCATTTTTAAAGGTTCTAACAAGCCCAAGGAGGATATGCCACTCCAGTATCGTCAGAGTGTCGTTGACATCTTTTTGTGTAAAGGTATGGAGAAGTTAGTGGCGACTCAAATTAATCCGATTGGAAGATAATAATATTCCTCAGTGAATAATCATTTTGGATTTCGGCAAGGAAGAAATTGTGAGCAAATGTTATCAAAGTTCTTTCATGTAATCAGTTGAAATCTGGACCGGATGTGGATTGTAACCTTGTTGATGCTATTTTTCTGGACTTCAGTTCTGCCTTCGACCACGCTAAATCACAATTTATTGTCTTTAAAAAAAAAACTTCATTCGTGGGTATTTTGAGACCCTTTGGCAAGAGTTCTAATACATCCCTCCGCTTGATATCGATTTAATCACGTGTCTTGTTGCAAAATTCTAACAGGTCTATCTTATTCAGAATTTTCTGAGATTCAACAACCATTCTTACCTTGCCAACTTGTTCAAATTCAAATTTTAATTCCATGCAAAACACAAAACAATTAAAAATACATCAGATGGAGAGGTACTAAAGAAAGCAAACGCCTATAAGACATGGTGTAAATCACCTTGACTTTAACCAACAATTACATAAATACCAAACAATTACTACAACAAAAATAAACAAGCATCAAGCATAGAAGTACAAGCGATTTTGGTCCCATTGAGAGCAAGTGCTTTCAAAAATACCAATAAATGAATGAGGTCTAAATGAAGCCTTATTTGAAAAAAACCATGAATCTAAATACAATTTAGAGATTACGAATACAAGAATATGAACTAATTTTCCCCCTTTAAATTGGTGAGTATTTTTAATCTTTAACAGTCTTGGGATGTTCATCCCCGATTCATTGCCAAAATTTGGGCCTGATTTAAAACAGTGTTTTTGTACGAATCATAGCAGCCTGTAATTTGCTTTATTTCCAGTATCGTAGTTATGATTTGACTTAATGATGAGTAACATTCCTCAAATGAATGTGGGAGCATATTATTTGGGTGTTATTGAACATGAAAATCCCTATTTCCTTTGGTGTACTTATTAAAAATGTCCAAATCATTAACTTTTTGAATAATGGTTTTGAAGGCGATAAGTACGAGCTGTTTGAATATTATCCTTAAAGCACGTGTTTGTATTTATTACCTTTTTCAAGATATACTTTGTTGGCACTACCCCATAAAAGTAAACCATAGTTTAAATATGGGTCATATTATAGAACAATATAATTTATACAACGCTTGTTCCGGCAAAAAACATTTCACTTTTTTTTTAAGTTAAAAACAACAACATTTAAACAATTGTTTTGTGTGCATACATTATTATATGTTGTTTTTTCCATGTTCAATTTGTCGTCTTCAACCCGAAAATTTACACGGCACATATCACAACCGTTGTCTTTATTTTTTGTTTGGAATCGAGTTCCTAGGAATATCAATCCGGAACCAGTTGCAAACCTCTTTCAATTTCAGTATTCACTGTAGCACATAATTTTTGACATCCTTAGGGAATAAATCATGAGATCCCTCCGCAAAAATATAAGGTTTTTAATAATTTTGTTGTATAACAAATATCATTCTTATATATAACGGAAGAGAAGTGGTCCAAGTATGATTTCATTCCACCAGCATAGCCTTATTACATCATGTACAAATCATTACAGCCATGTAGTTAGAATGGTTTGTAGAAAACCATTTGGTTTTATATAATATATCATTTTTTGACCAAGACTATAACACCTGTTTATATATACGTGCAAGGATTTTTGAGATCACTGGGGAGAACTGAACCTGGCCTATAATTACCACATAATCAAGGTTTATCTTTTTTGTAATCTAGGGACAACCTAGTTACTTTCAAATCATCCGAAAAACACCACAAGACAGGGTCAAGTTGCATAATGATGGACAACGGTTTTACTATCATTTGCTACACGCTTATTAAAATCTGCCTTTTCTGCTACCCTAAAATTTTGATTATCTTCAAAATTTCGTCCTCGTCAGTTGGTTTGAAAAAACAAGTTGCATTATTGCTATTCGAAAATATGTGAGACTTGTTTTTTCCTATGCGGGATAGCGAGCTAGCTGTGGACCTATGTTAGCGAAGTACTTGATGATTTGTTACAAATCCATTTGGACCTGTATATGTTTCATTTCCATCTGACAAATTTTTAAGATACATTTATCTGACTATTTGGCCTGATAATAGAGTTAAGAATTGTCCAAGATGTTTCTCATAGTGGGGTTTGTTCTTTATCCAGTAAATTAGTAAAGTAGGTCTTTTTGCTAAATGCAAAGTAGTAATTAACATGTTCCTATACTTTTTATACTTTTCTTTGTTCCCATCAGTAGTTTGCGAACTAATTGTTTGTTATGAACCTATTTTTCCTGCAGAATGCATTTTAGTAAGCCTATGAAAACCAAGGTACGTTGGATTCATCTTTACATTGATTCAACCTTTTTACAGATTTTGGACACACTTATCAACATTTTAATTGTAGATAACAACATTTTCATAAACACTATTGAGGTCATCGCCAAAACAAAGACCTCCCCATCACTTTTAAAAACTCAATTCAACTCATCAACTCCGTATATTTTGATCTTTTACTTGTCTCATTTCAATTTCAATGCGATCATTTGTATTTCTATACTTGCTGAACATGGGGGATGAAAACTGTAATTTTTACACAAAAATCATCAAAATTTGCATTTTAGTCATAAAAATTGTATTGGTATAAGCTATTGGAGGATTTGTGGTGGTCCAGTGAAAGGTAAATTAAATGGTTGTTCCTGATCAAAGTATAATTAAATACATACAAAAATTAACTTGTTGTTCTCTTTTACGAAGAGCGTCCTTACGGGAGCGTGTTGATATCTTATCTAGGTGGTCTGAGTTTGGTTTGCTAAGTGGCGATTTGTTCAATTTTCAACATTTACAATTTGTTTAGCTTCAAAATGGGGTTGACTTCATTTTTGGACGTTTTTTGTGTTGCAAATCCTATCTAATGTCACGATTTCGCATTGAGAGTCAAGGACTATAATTCTTTCCTCAACTCTTGTTTTGTTAATTTTCCAGACTTTGGGAAAGTATCCGTTTGATATTCCTACTGCTGATTTTTCCTGTTCAAAATTTAAGTACTTTGTCAGACACCTTTCTTTCAACTAATTGGTCTTTTGATTTTGGGGGGGGGGTGTTTTAACCAAATATTTAGGTTGGGGTATAATATTTTTCATAATAGGTATGCTTTAATTTTTTACATCATATATTGTAGGAAAGAAAATTCACTACAAGTTTTTTGGGATATATATATAGTATATATAATATATATATATTTATATATATATAATATATATATTACGCAAATTCAGTTTCGCTTGTTTTACAAATGTTTCCTTTGGGTAATAAAAAGGAGACACGCTCCTGCACCTGATTTATATTAAAACATTGAAAACTGCGTTTTGTTATATCTCACCTTAACACCAACATTGACACACTAAATCTTCATATATATATATATATGTTGGTTTGGTGTTATATGTTGGGTGTCAGGTGTCGGATGTTGTGTCAGGTGTTGGGTGTCAGGAGTTAGGTGCCATGTTGGGTGTCGATGTCGGTTTTCAGGTTTTGGGTGTTAGATATTGAGTGTTGGGTGTCAATGTTAGATGTTGGGTGTCAGGTATTAGATGTAGGTTGTGTGTCAGGTGTTGGTGTCATGTTGGGTGTCAAGTTTTGGGTGTCAGATGTTGGGTGTCAAGTTTCAGGTGTCAGATGTTGGGTGTCAAGTTTCAGGTGTCAGATGTTGGGTGTCAGGTATTAGATGTAGGTTGTGTGTCAGGTGTTGGTGTCATGTTGGGTGTCAAGTTTCAGGTGTCAGATGTTGGGTGTCAGGTGTCGGATGTTGTGTCAGGTGTTGGTGTCATGTTGGGTGTCAAGTTTCAGGTGTCAGATGTTGGGTGTCAAGTTTCAGGTGTCAGATGTTGGGTGTCAAGTTTCAGGTGTCAGATGTTGGGTGTCGGGTGTCAGGTTTTTTGATGGCAGATATCAAGTGTTGGGTGTCGGTGTTAGATGTTGGGTGTCAAGTTTCAGGTGTCAGATGTTGGGTGTCAAGTTTCAGGTGTCAGATGTTGGGTGTCAAGTTTCAGGTGTCAGATGTTGGGTGTCAAGTTTCAGGTGTCAGATGTTGGGTGTCAAGTTTCAGGTGTCAGATGTTGGGTGTCAAGTTTCAGGTGTCAGATGTTGGGTGTCAAGTTTCAGGTGTCAGATGTTGGGTGTCAAGTTTCAGGTGTCAGATGTTGGGTGTCAGGTGTCGGATGTTGTGTCAGGTGTTGGTGTCATGTTGGGTGTCAAGTTTCAGGTGTCAGATGTTGGGTGTCAAGTTTCAGGTGTCAGATGTTGGGTGTCAAGTTTCAGGTGTCAGATGTTGGGTGTCAAGTTTCAGGTGTCAGATGTTGGGTGTCAAGTTTCAGGTGTCAGATGTTGGGTGTCAAGTTTCAGGTGTCAGATGTTGGGTGTCAAGTTTCAGGTGTCAGATGTTGGGTGTCAAGTTTCAGGTGTCAGATGTTGGGTGTCAAGTTTCAGGTGTCAGATGTTGGGTGTCAAGTTTCAGGTGTCAGATGTTGGGTGTCAGGTATTAGATGTAGGTTGTGTGTCAGGTGTTGGTGTCATGTTGGGTGTCAAGTTTCAGGTGTCAGATGTTGGGTGTCAAGTTTCAGGTGTCAGATGTTGGGTGTCAAGTTTCAGGTGTCAGATGTTGGGTGTCAAGTTTCAGGTGTCAGATGTTGGGTGTCAGGTATTAGATGTAGGTTGTGTGTCAGGTGTTGGTGTCATGTTGGGTGTCAAGTTTCAGGTGTCAGATGTTGGGTGTCAAGTTTCAGGTGTCAGATGTTGGGTGTCAAGTTTCAGGTGTCAGATGTTGGGTGTCAAGTTTCAGGTGTCAGATGTTGGGTGTCAAGTTTCAGGTGTCAGATGTTGGGTGTCAAGTTTCAGGTGTCAGATGTTGGGTGTCAAGTTTCAGGTGTCAGATGTTGGGTGTCAAGTTTCAGGTGTCAGATGTTGGGTGTCAAGTTTCAGGTGTCAGATGTTGGGTGTCAAGTTTCAGGTGTCAGATGTTGGGTGTCAAGTTTCAGGTGTCAGATGTTGGGTGTCAAGTTTCAGGTGTCAGATGTTGGGTGTCAAGTTTCAGGTGTCAGATGTTGGGTGTCAAGTTTCAGACTGACATCTTGCCAGGGGATGATGCAAGTTTACTTGCTGTATTTTTATTATAAAACCAAAGATTGAAAAATCAATCTTAAAGATTGAGTTGAGGGAAAAGTCTAAAATTCGATTGAAAATTCATTGGAATTTGGTTTGAATTTTCAATCTTTAAGACTGATTTCTCAATCTTAATTTGGACTTTTCCCTCACCTCAATGTTTCCATTTAAGAGCGTATTTTTATGCATGTAGGGGATCTGGTGGATGAAGTCGCACCCCCCCCCCCAAATTCCACAAAAGGGGAAAAACATAAATTATTTTTTGCTGATATTTTTGATAAGGAGGTCCAGCTTTGACAAGAAAATCCACTTTTTGTTGATGAGATGTTCAAAAAGTCTAAAAAGGACCATTTTAGGGAGTTAGGTCCACCTTTACAAAAAAGTTCCACTTTTTCAAAGTCTGACTTTTTAAAGGATAAGCAGCGATTAATTGTTTAGTGTAGATTTTGAGACGCCATCGCTGTATGTCTATTTGCAGGAGACAGTATAACAAAATTTCCTCAAATTCTTCATTTTTCACTATTTGGTGTTTTTGTTCCTATATTGAAATAGTAATATGGAATTGTACATAGTTATCTTTTATTTATAAGCTAAAAAAATTCATTTCCACATTTTATTTATTCTCTCGCATTATCGCTGCTTATCCCTTTAAAAGTCTCACACCCCCTAACAAATCCTGCATGGTCCTGAAATTAGGTGCTAATGTTCTGACCAGACCCCTCTGTATGCTGGGGGGGGGGCAAGTTCCACAAAAGGGGCAAAAGGTCCCGTTCTTGCTGATTTTTTTTTTATATAAGGTCTAAAATTTAGAAAAAAATTGACAAGAAAGTCCACTTTTGGTGATGAGATGTTAAAAAAAGTCCAAAACAGGACAGACCATTTTAGGGGGGACCGGGGGTTACATCCACTTTTACTAAAAAAGATTCACTTTTTTGAAGTACTATATAATCATTTTCCATTAAGTTACAGAAGCAGAATACCGTAGAATGGTTATGAAAGTCGATGTGTTGCATTACTAGATTCCTAATTGGAGCTTCTCAAACGGTGTATGTGAGGTCTGAGAGCCATTAAAGGTGTATTTCGTGATCCTAGCATCTTATTTTGGTTTATGGTTCACTAGGTATCCCCGAGAAAAGGCTATTTCCAAAATGTCAGTTGATTCTGATGGTTTGTTTTGATGTTATGAGCAAATGTTTGCTCCATATAGGCCACTGTGTTGTAATTTCTGTCCGTTTAAAGCAGCACTGGCACATTTTCACAAAATATGAAATTTCTTCAATTTACTCTCAAATGATAGTCGAGGCCATTGGAAGAATAGAGATACATTATGATTTTACACATAAAAATAACATACTCAAAAACAGATGGGGACGTTAATAAGAGGTTGAAGACATCCAGGTGATTTTTAGGCTATAACTTTTTAAGTTTTCCATAACTTTAATCAACAAATGTGTATATTACATGAATATCATAGACTCTTACTCATTGATATTAAAACCACAAAGGTCACTGATCAGTCAAACAGGGTGCATGCCATGGGAAACATGCATACGACGTGCTTTTTCTTGTGTTAAACGCCATTTTCGTCATCTGCTGAAGTAATGTCGCCAGCGACATTAATTATAAGATCGTTCCGTTTACCCATAAAGACGCTGATTTGGTCTTAATCATTTCAGGTGAGGGCTAATGTATATAGAAGCTTTGCAACCATGCGAAAATGTCAATTTTGAAAAATCTTGAGGGCGCACTATTTTTCAAATGTGCCAGTGTCTCTTTAAAAATACAAAATTACGAAATTTCTTCAAGTTTAGTCAAATTTGCACATAAGATTAGGCACACATACTATATTTAGGCCATTGGTTCAGATGATATCAAAATCTCAACTTTTTCAGTTAAGTTGGGGGGGGGGCGATGACTAGGCCATAGATCACGAAGTGTCAGAAAATTTTAAGCTAGGCTATTTCATATATTTTTTTTCTATTTTAGCTTCAGATTTTACTTTACTTTTTACTTGAGTGTATAAAATAACAAATTAAAAAAATAATAAAAATATGGCTCCCATTTTAGTATTACAATTTTAAGACTCCTTTTCGTGATCCACAGCCTCGTCCCCTCGACTTACCTAAAAAAGTTGAGATTTTTATATCATCTGAACCATCGGGCTAAGTATAGTAGGCCTATGTGTGCCCAATCTGACGTGCAAATTTGATCGTCTCTGCAAGAAATTCGCAATTTTGTATTTTCTGTCCGTAAACGGACAGAAATTACTGTACAGTGGACTATGGGAGATTGTGATACGAACATTTGCTCATAAAACCAAAACGCAAGATCAGAATCAAATGAAATTTTGGGAATAAGCTTTTCTTTAGGATATCTAGCGAAACATGAACAAGACAGAAGGGGTTAGAATCACGAAATGCACCTTTAAAAAATATGACTCCCAAAATATTTAGGACTGCCTACTCCAAAGAAAATGGCAGCCTCCTTATTTGTTTTTTTTTTTCAATTTTGGGTTTACAGACTAGATTTGAAATGGAGTTATGAGGTTTGGATTAGCCCAAGTATAGTATGTGCGGGAGTATGTGTGCCTAATCCTACATGCAAATATGATCTACTCTGGAAGAAATTTATAATTTTGTATTTTCTGTCCGCAAACGGACAGAAATTACAACACAGTAGCCTATGGTATGGCACACTGTAATACAAACATTTACTCAACACGCGGAATCCAAATCAACTGAAATTTTGGCAATGACAATTTCTCAAGCATATAGTGAAACTATAAACAAAACATGCGCTAGAATCTCGAAATACACCCGTGGTGCAGCATCATTACAGGGAATGCGTATGTGTATCCGTGCATGGTACACTGGTACAGCACCACTGTAAGGGAAATGACTGTGTATTTTGAAGACCTTTGACCGCAGGTGCCAACATCGTTTTGACACAAACAAAAATTATCAAATAACAGAGGACTGTTTACATCTTCATCATTCCGATAACAACACATAATATCAGAGAATATTATGATAAAGAAACTCATGTTTACTATACCTATTAGCAGCAAAATGTCTAAAGATTGCCTTTAAAATTATTTTCATGACGAGTCATGAGATAAATGTAGTGGTTTGTATTCTAGCAACACTGATTGTTTTGTCAATCAATCACGAAAGGAGAATGTCG